>WNHD01001614.1:0-49944 GCA_011057455.1 Ganaspis sp. Gsp50 | reverse complement strand
ATATATTTTAAATATATTTTAAATAAAGAATTAAGTAAGTTAAAAAAATGTATTTGTGTAAAATACGCGTAATATTTCAAAATGAAAAAAAATCATTGTAGATAAAAATTTATGTTTATATTTTAAATAATTCAATTTTGACAATCGAAAATGAACCGGGAAAAAATTCAAAAGAGCCCGGGAAAAACCGGGAAATGACCGGGAATTTTGTTGGGCAAAATTAGTAGACACCCTGCTATATTATGATTATTTTTGCTTCCTCAAGAGGAAGCTTTCTTTTGTTAATAAACAATTTTATTTAGATTAAATTACTTTTTTGTAAACAAAATAATTAAAAGTTAATAATAAAGTTTTTAAATTAAATTTCTTAAAAGAGTTATTCTGTTAAAAATAAGATTCTCTATATTTCTAAAGAATTTATTGGATTGGAAGTAAGACATTTATTTTTTTCTGCAATAAAATTTAATATATTGACTTGCATAAAGTTTTTGTTATAAAATGTTTCTCAGTTTCGACAATTTCAATAAACTTTGGGGTTACAGTGCACCCACTAGTTTGAAATATATATCGGCGAAAGGCAGTATTTCTGAATTTCGCGCATGAACACGAATTCGCTCGTGGCTCTCGTAAACAAACATGTAGTAGTACAAGAAAAGTGTCCTGTTTGCATACTGGAAAACAAGGCTCAATCAATCACGTTTAGATACCTCGTTCTTGCTAGAAATTAAAAATTAAACGAAAACTTTGTTTCCTATTCTGTCGTTTCTTTTAGAAACAGATAACATTCTTTCACGAAAACAAATTTAAGTCTGAGAATTTTCACTCTCTGAATAAATTTTATAGCTCTTTGAGTGAATTTTCACCTCCATTTTCACTCGGAGTGAATTCTAACAATTGTTAGAATGAATTTTAACTCTTAGAGTGAATTTTAACTCTTGGAGTGAATTTTAACTCTTGGAATGAATTTTAACTCTTGGAGTGAATTTTAACTCTTTGAGATGAGATAAGTTTCACTCCTTAGGTTGAAAATTGTAGATTTTATTCGGAATGAGGAATACTTTCTAAAAAAGTGATTTTTCACTCCAATTTGCATTTTAATTTAATTTGAAATTTTATTCTATAAGTGAAACTTTCGAAAGGGCATTCAGTAAAGTTAATTTATCCTTTTTCCGTTAATTCAGTTGTTAGATATGTTTAATGACAAGATATTTGGACAGAAAAGGTTCACGGTTGACTGCCTTCCGAGATGAATTTGAATATGCAAAGCTGTCAATTGTCTATAGGAAACTTTGTTGTTAATGACTTGGTTCAGTAGTGTGTAAACTTGAGATTCCGTAGGAGAAGGTTCTATAACGAATTATTTGCCCAATCTGTCGATTTTCAATATACATACAATTTTATCGCATATTTTTCTTTTCTTTTTAAACTCAAGGAAATATGCTTTTTCAATTTTATTGAATTCTACTTTACTGCATCGGGCACAAAGTAAAAGCCGGAACTTTAAAGAATATATGTAGCAAGTAACTTATAAAATATTAATAATAAATGAAAAACATTTATACGATCGAGCGACTACTGCATGGGTCAATAATCCGAATAACTAACCAGATCAAAGAGGGATCTTTGTACATTAATTCTCCTATAGTATATTTCTTTCTTCATTTCGTATTTTTATAAATAATTTATAAACGTTATTATATTTTTTGTATGATTCGTTACTTTAAAAATATTTCTCTAGTTGTTATTCCAAAAAATTAGTTTATTAGTTTTTTTATTATTTATCATTTATTATTATTTACCATTATTTATTTTTATTATTTGTTATTATTTGTTATTTGTTATTATTATTATTTTTGTTGTTGTTATTGTTTTGTTTTTTAATCAATTAGTAACCTAAATTAAAATTAAAGCTTCAATATAAAGCGGCTTGCACTCGTTTTGTAATAATTTGCAAAAATGATTAAAATCTTGTTTCTAATGTAATTTTGTAGTTTGTTTAATGATAAATGAGACATCTCGAGACATTATTTCGAGTTCCAGTTTGAGGCAGTGCTGAAATAATTGATGGAATTAATAACGAGAAACTGTCAAGCTTTGTCAGTGCATTGAATGTAACATCGATACTTTCTCCTGCAATTTCCATCAACCGCAATTTGACTTACGTGTCTTTTAACTTTTATACACTTTTTTCGAGCCTTTTCTCTTTGATTTCTTTATTAGCATTTCTTTTATAAATTCTTAAAATACACTTAAAATGTGTTGCCTTCCAAAGAAAAAACTCTCTAATAAAGCTTCATTTCTCAGATATACATACTAAAACCGTTCATATGAAACGAAGCAATAAATTCAAAATCGTATAAAGTCCCAGTAATGCATTTTTTATTATTTCGAGCTTTTATTAAAATCGTAATTTACATATTTTATTTGTATACTTTCTAATAATTTATTATCTGCATCACATGAAGAATTTTATTGCTTTATGTGTGAGACAATAGCTTTATATGTTAAAACTGTAGTGTTACGATAAAATGGTAGTTTTTCTTATTAAATATACTAGTTTTACATGATGATAGAGTAATAATTGTTATGATGAGAATAATAACAATAATAATGAATAAATAATTTTTTGGTATAGATATTCTTTAGCATGAAGTTCGTAAGTAACTCAAGAATATTTTTTAGTTATAATAAAAACGAAAACAACAACAAAAATAATAATAATAATAATAATAGTAATAATAATAATAATAATAATAATAGTAATAATAATAATAATAATAATAATAGTGCTGACAATTTAATAAAAAAAATGAAAATAATAACAATAGCTCGAAATAGCAGAGTGCGTAAATACATTTTTTTCTTTCAAAAACTCGTTTCTTTACAAAATAATAATCATAATAATTTTGTACCTCATAAGTAATTGCTGTAAGCGATATTAGGAAAGATTCCTTTAATCAAGCAAAAACAATTTGTTGGTTAAATTAAAAAGAAGGATTAATCATTAATATGTTAATATTAACAATAATTTATCTCTGATTGTAGAGGCAGATTTTTGATTGTTTCATCTAACTTTCAACTTGAGTCTAAATGGAATTAACTTCAATTAAAAAACTGAAATTCAATGTTAATTAAAACGAAATTATTGATTTTTTGCACAGCCACTCTGCGTGTTGTCTGATATAGGACTTCCTTCAAAGAGATTTTATCTTTTAACCCCTCACGCAATTGCCATAAAACATTCATAACATCAACGGCGTGCTGCTTACATGCTTTCTTTATCAGTCTAGTAGTGTCCTTTTCTAATTAAATGCAATTTTGCATCAAATAGCCGGGGCAAATTTAAAATGTTGGAATAAGAAGTTTTTTAAAATACTTACAAAAAAATTTGTTTTTCATTTTTCGTTAACAAAAGAAATGTTGCGAACTTCAGCGTCATACAAATAAGTGGTTCATTAGTGGAAAACCATTATTTCAGATTTGGAGAGTGACACAAGTAATTAATATAGTTACAATGAACAATAAGTAGTTACTTAATAACAAATAACTTTAATTGCACAAATAACGTTAATTGCAAGTTTAATTACTAGATAATTATAAACATTATTAATAATGTAAAAGATAATTATAAACATGTTTAATAATGTAAAAGTTACATAATTATAAACATGCTTAATAATGTAAAAGATAATTATAAACATGTTTAATAATGTAAAAGTTAATTATAAACAAGCTTAATATTGTAAAAGCTTTTAATTATAAAACAATGCCAGAGAAAACTCTGGTATTATCATGAAGTAAAATTCTCCTCAAGTGGCAGGAGTCTTTTAAAATTAATAGGAATTTACTATCTAATTTTAAACAACTGTTTTAAAAGTAAGAGAAACTTATTATTTATCTTTGAAGAGTGTTTTTAAATTCACAAGAATATTTCTCAAACTCAATTTATAATTATTTATTCATATTGTTCAGTGAATAAATGTACTTCCCTAGAAATTTCAATTAAATGTCTAAAATTTAATATATCAGCAAGATAAAGGAAACTATGCAGTTTAATTATATATTAATTCATATCAAAATTACTCAACGTAGAAGACACTTGAATTGCAAATTTCTCTATATAAAGAAAAAAGTAGATGAGGTAAATTGATTTTAAAACGAGCTGTATTTTCTAGTTTCTGAAATACGTCCCAGAAATCTTATAAATATTACATAAACATAGAACAACAATTATGGAATAATTATCTACGAACAATCAATATTCATTTATCAATCAAATACAAGTTTGCTGTTCAACAAATTAATATTGATTGTTCGTAAAATATAAAGATAAAATATAAAAAAAATATCCCAAGAAGAAATTTGTGTATTATGCCAGTAGTTTAGTTTCCCAGTACGGGCCCAGTACAATTTTCTATTGACGCCCGTTACTGTGCCCGTACTGCGTCCTTTGTTAATTTTTTATTGGGATTGTTTTCGCGTTTGAGAAATGTAAATTGATAGCTTCTCTGAAATAAGCGATATCTTTTTTCCTGTTTTGTTTCATGCGGATGTAACGTAAATTGAACAAGAACATCAAATAATTTAATTAATCCTCTCGAAAATTCAACTTTACCCCCGGGGAGGTCAACTTTACTCTATGTGGATTAGTTAACTTTTCTCAATGGGATAATCAAATTGATCATCATTCAACAACTATCATCAATATTATTATTAATCTGAATTACTGTTCGGCTAGCAGTAATTATTTTACTTGTGCAGCTTTCTTTGCATTATTAATCATGCTTTCAATTGTAATAGTTATAACTTTATCTATGTTACTATTACACTATAAAATTTAACTCCGAAGCGCTTTCTATATAAAAGTCACACCGTACATGTACATAATACAGTGGAACCTCGATTATCCGGACCTCTATCTTCCGAACCCTCTATTATCCGAACTGGAAATAGTTTTATCCAAACTTTTATTATCCGAACTTTTTAGGAACTTTTTTTTAAATTTTTTTTTAGACTTTTAATTAACAAATAAATTTTTAAATTTATTTTTTATATTTATTCCATTATTCATATTTATGCGACATATTCGTAGGGGTGAAAATGATATACATATTTTCATATTTCATCTTAAACGAAATTTATACCGAAAAGAACTCTAAGAAATTATAAATTTATTATATTTATGTATAAATAAAGGAATATTATTATTATTCATATTATTTTATTTATTTTATTTGCATTATATAACTGCAAAAACTGATATCTTGAACTAAGACATCAAGTGTCGTACCGTAAGACATTTAGCGTTTTAAGACGCCAAAAAATGTCTTATTTTGCTGCCTTAAGACTCTAAATTTCTTATACACTCACAAAATTGAAATAAGACACTCGATGTCTTATTTCAAGACATCAGTTTTTGCAGTGTACTATTATCACTCATTAAAATGTATTTGATTTGCCAACAAACAGCTCCTTTGAAAGTACTTGCAAGAATAAAGAACAACACATTTCATTTACCATCTTTACGCTTTACAGAATTACAGATTAGATTTACCCTCTTGTACCCCTATTTACATAAATAAATACGGGAAATCAATTTACTCCACCTTGTTAGAATCGCAACATTTGCATCCTAGAGGGTCGCTTCTTAAAATTTAGTTCAAATTACCAAAGAAAAATACCAAAGATTATGTTTTTCTTTTTATAATTCGCACTTTTATTGCGGTCTCGTTCTGTCAATAAAATAGACTAAATTCTTTTTTTAGCTTTATAAAAGCACAAAGTCAGTTTTGTTTACGGTTGTTGATTCTAGTCTGAGAATTAAAGCACGAGGTTTACAGCAGTTTATTGTGGCTGAAGTTATTTTATATCTACCTGTAACAAAAGTGTAAAGTTAGAGTAGAAACGTAGCGAGGATGGTTGTTTTGGAGCTGTGCTGTTATCTCTCCCTATCTTGAAATTAGTGTCATTCAACATTGAGAGTATCGTGTTTTAGTTTACACCTGACACTGAATGTACGAGGAAACAAACTCCTCAGCTCACTTCCCTTTCTCAAGTGTGACCCTTCTTCATACAAGTGTAAGGACAAATCTTGAATCTTGATTGCCTTCGAGGAGAAAATCTCCCATGAGCTTCATAATAGCCCCTCTGGTCACTTCTATCCTGCACATTCTCCACATTTTCTCTTTTCTTTACCCTTACAAATAGAGAATTTTGCATTATTCAACAAACTGCAAAAATAACATACACGCCAATGTTCTCTTTTCCTTGCAAATGCACACCTTTTCAAATAAAAATGTGAACACGTTTTTGTCGGAATAATTAAGTCGGTCTATAAACATTTATTCGTTTCTTGTTATAAATAGATTTTTTAACAAGTTTTTTTTGTGTATTTGTGTTGGTGTTTATTGAACTTTTCTTTTAATTAACCTGGTTGCAGTTTTATCAACGATTCAACAAAATTACTAAGTTCGCAAGGTTTTTTTTCGTTTAGGAAATAGAAGGGAACAAATTACTATTTTTGGTTTTTTTAAATACAGTCAACTCTTTGAATAGTGCCGCCATGAATAGTGCCAGCTTTTGGAATTTCTGTTCGAGCGTTAACCCGTTTTTGTCGACCTTATAATAAGCGTGAGCTTATTATAATAATATTATTATTATATATTATTATAATTATTATTATAATTATTATTATAATTATTATTATAGTATTAGAAATACTTCTACGAGCTACGTTCTTTGAGAAAAATTTTATGGACATGCAAATCTGCGGCACTATTCATAGAGTCAACTGTACATTTATTTATAATTTCTAAAGATTCTTTGTTGCCTTATCTTCTTAAAAACACTATAAAAACATGGTGTCTTATTTTGACCAAAAACGTCTTAAATTAAGACATATTTCGTGACTAAGGCACAAAAAATGTCTTAATTTAAGACGTTTTTGACCAAATAAGACACTTTTGTCCCACTTTTAAGACACCATTTTTTGCAGTGTAGAATTGAAAAGAACGAAATGAACAGAAAAATATTTTTAATTGAAATCGTTAATCGAAAACATTCAACTTCGTTTTAATTAAAGAAATAGAGAATGATAAAATGAAACAATGTGAAACAATGTGAAACAATTTTTAAATATTTTTTTAATATTGGACAATTGTAATAAAAAGCATTGTCCTTCCAGGGCACTTTATGGGCAGGAAAGTCAAATGCAAATGTATGATTTATATTCTAAGTGACTTCTGAGACTGAGAAAGAAATGGAGCCATGATCCGAGAAAAAGGAACATGGTTGAGCAAAATGTTAGATGGATCCTGTATGGACTATAAAGTACAGGTGGAAAGTCTTTGAATATATATTTTCTTTTTAACATGCAGTGAATTCCAGGATAGAAATATTGATAACATTTTTTCATCAAAAGTTTATGGCAAGTGTGATTGAAATGCCAAAAGTGTCACCAAACGCCTGCAACTTGCTGCAAAAGTTTAAAGTAGAAAACGAAATTAAAGTGGTCAAAATTTACGATTGTATATGTTTTGATGGGATACTTTCTTCGCCTTGAATTCCAGACGAAAATGTGTAATTTCATAATTGTAATGCTTTTTGTTTTATTTTTATTTGTGCTAATAATTAGCTTTTTGTTTTATACCAAAGGGTGTTAAAAATGGCTTTAAATAATATTTTTTTATAGTGAATAGTAATAATAATAATAATAATAATAATATTAATAATAATAATAATAATAATAGTAATAATAACAAGAACAATAATAATAATTATTTTTATTATTAATAATATTAAATATTATAATAATATTAATAATTATTATTATTTTATAATAAAAACATCATCATCATCATCATCACAATATAATAGTGATAAAAATAATAAATAAATAAATTTGTCCCTTCAAACAAAAGGATCTTAGAAGAAAAATGGCTTTTTTCAGAGCGCATTTATTCATTTTAATATCGTAAAATATTGAATAATTTTTAATTTGTTAATTTTTTTTTAAATGAATAATTTATATCTTGATATCGAAATGCTAATTACAAATTGTACCTTAACATCAAAATGTCTATTATAGATTAATTTATACGTCAATCATAGATTAATTAAAACGTCAAGATATAAATTAAATTAAACGATAATAAAAAATTATTTTATATATGTCAAATTACAAAATTATTTATAAATTACTTCAATTACTATTAAAATACCAATATTAAAGACTCTAAAATGGACAATTAATAACGAGTTTCAATATTCTAATACTGGAATAAAAATCCTTGTCAAGTATTTTCAATAAAAGAGCATATACTCGAAATTTATGCACAACGCTTATTTCTATCGGCTTTCTACAAAAATCAATATGTCATACATCATTATCGGCATCTTTATTCTGTTCATCGTCTGACTTGGAATTCAGAAATTTCATTTGTAGTAGATAAAAAATGTCATTGGTCATTTATTTAAAATATTGGGTATTTATTTGAAACAAAATTATATGTGGATTATTATTATTATTTTGTTTCTGCATAGATCTTCGTTACTTTTGTAATTATTATTATTATTACTATTATTATTATTATTATTTTATTATTATTATTATTATTATTATTATTATTATTATTATTTTACCACTAATTTATTTACATTTGATAAAATTACAAAAAATGCATTTGCATTTTAATAAATAAAATTTAGCGTTTTGGAATTTACAATTTTGAGTGTTGCTTCATCTCGAAATCCACATTCCTTTGAGTCTAAATTCGTCTTGGTTAATTTATGTTAAATATTACTTAACTCAAGATTTGCATTTTGTATGTGTAAAAAATCGGTCTACAAGCTTACTGTAATAAATCAGATTTATTTGACGAATAGAGTGAACATTGATCGGTTACTGCAGCTAACGACATTGATAGAAAAATACAATTAACGGTTTATTGGTGTTTTACAAACAGTACAGAAAACAATCCCAATTTAATTTAAAAATGTACATACATGTGCGTAAATCAATGTGTACTTTGAGCTTAAATAAACAAAATTATACTTGTTGATCCAAAAAGAAATATTATTCAGTAATAAACTCGGGGTTTCTCAATTAATTTGTTATTAACTTGATTTCATAAATTAAATGTGCGAATGTTCATTAAAACCAAATTTGATAATTGCTTTGTATTTTTTATTAAATAAATAAATTAAAATTTAAAATAAATTACAATTTAAAATAAATTACAATTTAAAATAAATTATAATTGAAAATAAATTACAATTGAAAATAAATTAAATATTTAATTTATATTAAATAAATACATATTTGTATTAAATTGTTACTTGCACTGATATTTGTATTTTTCGTTTATTTTATATTCATTATATTTTATTTCGCTTTTATTATTATTCATTATTTTTATTATTCTTTAATTTTATTATTCATTATTCTTATCATACATTATTTTAATTCATTATATTATTTCGCTTTTATTTTATTTTTATTTTTTTTCCTTTTATTTTCAGTTCCTAATTGTTATTTCTATAAATTGAAACAATGAAATTGTTTTTAAAATATTGTTATCCGATTTTGAAAAAAGTTAAATTGCTTTTATTCTCAAGTTACAATTGTATTTATTTATTTAGTTGAAATTTCTATAAAATACAGAAACTTTTTTTTATTCATTAAATGCAGATATCAACTAATTGTCGACATGTTTCAAATGTTGTTGTTATTAATTGATTGTTAAAAACAGCAAACGTGCAGTTACAAGTTTCTATAAAACATAGGAACTTTTTTTTATTTATTAAATGCAGATATCAACTAATTTTCGACATGTTTCAAATTTTGTTGTTATTAACTGTTTGTTAAAAAAAGCAAACGAGCACTTACAAGTTTTATTAAAATTTCAAAAATAATAATCCGTGGAAATTTTTCATTTAAACTATAATATACATCATGTGTAAGAAGCACGTCCTCTTCTAACAAGAAAACTTTCTTTATCAGATCACATGGACTCACATTTATTAAAAACTTGGTATCCGGAGAACGCTTTAGAAAATTTATTTGATAAATTTTGCTTAAAGTGAATAAAATCATATATTTTGCAAAAAAGTTGTATTCTCTAGATAGGCATTTTTATTTTTCATTAAAAGTGCAATGTAATTATCGCTCAATGAGAAAGATGTTACAATCATGATGCAATTCATTGATAAATTTCTCCATAATAAAAATCAATAGACGCTTGCTTCCTGTCGATAATTATTTATATAGAGAGTTTTGTAAATCTAAAGTACTCCTAGTTTTATCGGAGGTTAAAACTAATTAATCACAATCCTTTCCTTTCTGCGCTATCTAAATTAAGGTCTAACTTTAAAAGCATTATCAGCGTGTTTCTGAAGTTCTGAACATTCATTTAAACACAATTTTGCGCTTCCATTCCAGATATTTTAATGATTCCTTTGACAGAAAACAAATAATTAATTTAATCTTTTGGTATATATGTGTATAATAATTATAATCCCTATGCGTATGCAAAACTCTCGGGTGTAGAAATTTATCATACCGCTGTCTAGTTCCAGTCTAGACTTCCAAGACACGCTGATATTCCGTTTAATCTTTCTCGTTAAAATGGTTTATTCTATCAGCTTTATCTAATTCAAAAGTTCTTCAAATTAAATAATTCTATATTAGTGTGTTCGCATTTGTTTCCAGCCTTCTATATTTTTAATTTTAATTCAAAACGTATATATTTTTTTACATTCTCATCAACGATGGTCGTTACTTTCTTCAGAAGGTTTCAAATTGAAAATAATTGATTTGATGAATATTTATATACAATTGAATATTTATGTAGTATGTATAAATTTTATAGTCTAAATTTAATTTACACTTAATTTTAGTCACATTTAGATCATTATATTACTTTTTGTTTTCTAATGAAGGTTTTTTCAAACTTGATGTTATTTGTGACATTTTGAGTTATTGTATTATGTGTGGTAACTTTTAGCCGGAAACATTGTTTATCTCTCATTTTCTTCTTTGAGCGTCTCTCAAAGAAAATTCTATTATGCATTTAAGGTGCGCCTCTTTAATAAAGTTACTCTGCACCACAAAACATAACAAGAGGCGTCTCATTGTCTATATTTTGAGGGAGTGTCACTTTATTGAGCTTCTGTTTAAGACTTTCAAGTGCAATTACAATATTTTCTTATCATAAAAGCAAAATTTTCACCTTCCTGTCTCTAATGAGAATCATTGTTACAGCTTCTTTTTAAAACAATCTTTTTCTATCACGGAAATTAAAGTTAGTCACGGTTACAGCATTTTTGTTATACGAGTTTTGTCACATACTTTTCAGTCTTCGATTCCTGTATGCAGGAAAACAATCTCTTAATTTTCAATGCAACACTGTTAAATTCCAAGGTGTACTTGAATTTCTAGTCATATGCATTTCTACAAGCATGCTTGTAGAAACGAAAGCATATCTTCCAAAGAAGAATTCCAAAGCATATATCTTGGAATTTATGATGCATTGAGAAATAACATTTTGGTCTTTCTGATATTTTTTTATACATATATGCATTATAATATGCATGTATATGTATATATAAAAACACTTTATCGTTATTTATCAGTGATGATACTTATTTGAAAAATGATGTGCGTTCGCTTTCTTCAGATGTTCTCTTTCCAGTTTAGAATTGTAGAATTAATTCCACCTTGAATTTAGGGTTAAATTTCTTCTTTCTGGCGCCTCGGGTTGACAATGAGAGGAAATCTGAGTAAGATTGAGAAATTCGCAATAATTTGTAATAACAGGAGCATCTTATCTTAAATCAAGTATTTTCGAGACAAAATACCTGAGGTAATCCGTTTACTAACGACACAAACGAATTATAACATTGTCGTTTGCAAGATCCATAGATGTAGGAATCCCTTTGAATAGAGTAATTTTGTCAACTTAACCCAATCCTATTTGTCTCCATTTGAAACATGTCGTCAGAAAAGACTATTGTGCTGTTCTCCGTTAGCATTCAATGAAATTTCTATACAGATTCTCAAAATAAGTACAAACGTATATATTAACAAAATTGGAGCCCTTTTTCTCCGAATCAATTCAATGTTATAATGAGTATTAGATTACACTTTTAATTGATACATTCGTATAATTATTACTGCAAGTTGATATTGTATGGAATTATATGGTTTCTGGAAAAATGCATTTTTTATGTAATATCTATTTTTTTTAATTAATAATTATTTTTAAAAAGTAGTAACTATTTTTAAAAAGTAGTAACTATTTTTAAAAAGTAGTAACTATTTTTAAAAAGTAGTAACTATTTTATAAGAAGTAATAAAATATTTTTTTGAAAATAAACGCTAAAAGTTAGAAATTGCATAGTAATTATTATGACATTTTTTCTAAAATAATAAAAATGTTAAGAGTTGAAGTTTATAAGAAATTATTATGCAAAGTGGATAAAAATTTAAATGCCAGGGAATTTGGCACCGAGTCTCTTAGATGTTATTTATCGGATATTTAGAAATGCGATTCGTGTTATAATCTTACCCATTTAGGCAAAACAGATTCAAGTAGATGCAAAGTTTTTAAAAGCCACGAAAAACGAAAAATAAAATTTTTTGCTCCATAAAAGAACGAGATCTTTAAATGCATTGAAATTCATCAAGAATGAATTATTTTTTGAACCGAATCCAGAATAATTGGAACGTGTGATTATTCCATAGAATCCAATAGTTTGAATTATCGAACAATCGAATTAATTATTAAATTTATTATTGAATCCCTTTTTTCGTGGAGCGTCACAATTGTGGATTTTTTTATTAAATTTATTATTGAATTTATTATTGAATTTATTGTTAACTTTATTATTGAATTTTAATTCTCTCTTTTTTAAACGTTGCAAACTCGTTACAAGTTTTGTTCGCACAAAGTAATTTTACACAAGCGTTATTAACCATTAGTTTCCATTGCTAAAAGTCAAGAAAAACGTCATTTTTCAAGCAAGAAAATTGAGAAAAGTTAAGGTGGTTCAAAATAATAAAGAATAATTGTAGCAAACTTTTTAAAGTGATATGGTAAAATCTTGTACATTTTGAGTAGTTTCGTACTGTGTTTGAAATTATTAAATAAAATTTTTGACACTCATTTTCTAAACACAATAATCGTATATTTTTGTTTAATTTTTAAGTTTTCGTATACAAAAGGAGAAAAGGGTTCCAATGAAAAAATTATTGATTTCATATACCGTTATAAATGTTTATTTAATCCAAACAAATACTTGCTTGATTTGAAACAATTTTATTCATTTAAATTTCTTCATGCTAAATTTCTTCGTTATTTATTTCAATTGATCATAAATTTGGTTGAAACAAACATTTGTTTGCCTTAAAGAAATATTTCTGTCTTAAAGAAATATTTCTTTGTCTTAAAGAAATATTTCCTTGTCTTAAAGAAATATTTCTTTTTCTTAGAAAAATATTCCCTTGTCTTAAAGAAATATTTCTTTGTCTTAAAGAAACATTCTTTTGTCTTAAACAAATATTTGTTTGACGTAAATCATATTAATATTTGTTTAATTTAATCAAACTCTTTTGTTTCTGAATCTTATTTTAATGTTTTTTACACTCTTGATATTCTTGATACTTTTTTATATCTCATTTAAATATACTTATTTTCTAAAATTGAATTTTGATGAAAGAGAATCTCTTGAATCTGTAAATCTAATCGAAAAAGAGCACAAATTTTGAGGGCAAATTTAATTTTATCAAAAAGAAGAAACTGTGTAGCTTGAAACGCGCAGTTTTTTTCCAGTCACTTGAGTTCATATATCCCTTTTCTACGGAAAATATAGATAAACTTTATTGAATATCACTGTTGAGTTCATTTTTTAATGAAAATAAAAAATATATAAAAGTGATTTTTTGTTATTGTATACTCTGAGCTTCCTTTCAGTGCAAGAGACACGCTTCATTGCTTTTTCAATATCTCAAGTGGTCAAGTTATTTGGAAAATAAGGAAAAAGCTTCCCCTGTTTTTCGTCTTATTAATTTATACCTTGAAAGATATTGAATGAAAGTAACCTGAAGAAATTGATTTTTTGACAAAATTTAATTTACAAAAAATAGCTTGAAGAGATTTTTATAAAGAAAGATTATTTTTTGTTAATTTAAAAAAATATTTATCCTTTTATCGATCAGATTTTTTTTAGATATGAAAAAGTGTCAAAGAATAACTTTTTTGAATTATATATAATTTGGGGTTTAAAGTTTAAAAGTAAAATATTATTAACGAATTAAAAATAATTCGTCAGTCCATTTTTTTGCTTGAAATTTGTAATTCTAATTTTTTAATTTCAAACTTTTGTTAGTCTCTTTGTCCATTTTTACTATTGTAGCCATTCTAAAAAACTACAGTTATTTTCTTTTTCTATCATCGCTGTCTTATTTTTAAACAATTTTCGTGTTTTAAACAAAAAAGTAATTAATTCATTAATTACTCAAAATTTAGTTAAAATAATTCGTCCTTAATTTAAGACATTTTTGTGTGTTTTCACTTCATTGACTTCAAAATAAGACACCTTAGAGTAACATTTTTAAGACCGAAGCGAACTGAAAACAAACAATTTTGTTTGCAATGTTTTGTTTAAAATAAACATAACTCTTCAACTTTATAAATTATTTTTTTCTTAAACTCTTTTTATTATTTGTTTGATTATTATATTTTTGATTATTATTTTCTAAATTATTCTTTAAATTCTTTTTTAAATTCTTTTTTAAATTATTATTTTTCTTATTGACTAATGTCGACGTTACTATTTAATTTTAATATTTTTTATTATCAATTTTATTTATTTTGGATCATTGTTAAACTATTGTAACCCTTTATGTTTTTGACTTAAAATTGTACAATTTAAATAATAGAAAATTTATTTTTGATACTTGAAATGGTTTATACATAGTCTATTAATTTTACTTAAACTAATATAGAATAATAATTACAACGTGAGCATGAATTGATTCAATATATATTCGCTTATATTTGTGGCATTATATCTTAAAGTACTGAGAAAACACAAAATTTAATTTACATACAAATTTTGACTATACCGACAAAGGAGAAACGTCATGTGGAAATTCAAATTTAGTAAATGTCCAAATTTATCCGTAATTCAGAATATCGCAGCAAACAGAGCTTATTATCAATTGCGGTTAACAAAAAATGTAATTCTACATTATTATTAGCTTCGCTGAAATTCTCTAACCGTTGAAATTTAACCAGTCTACATCCGGTGCAAGTGATGATCTCTTTGGTCGAGAAATTGGCACACAAGTAGTATCATTTCCTTCCTGAAATTAATCTATCTCTAGAAACTTGATTATCAAAGCTAACAGATTTCCAAGAGCACGCATATATGTATCATATTGGGTTATGTGTACCTTCGAAAATGAGATAGACAATATGAGAGAACTTGGTAGTCATGATAGATCGTTTAAACTTTACGACATCATAAAAAGCTCCACCCAGAGCATGCAGAATATTCCATTGAACCTTAAAATATTTTGGTGAGGCCTGCCATAGTGTTAGTTTGCACATTATTTAATAAACGAAATTTACTTGAAATTATTCACATAAAATTTGTTGCCCTCCTGGGAGCTCTTTTTTTATACTTTGGACCCTCTAAATTCTAATGTAGTCACTAGGATTTTGCAAAATTAGAATTTCCTTCTTGTCAAATAATTTTGTATTTATTTGGCTTTATTGAAATCCTACAAAATCGTTTCGTTGAAACTCTATAGCCATTCTAATAAAATTCCATGGAACTTTTTCGACTGATCGATAAAAATTGATACAGATGAAAAATTTCTCATTTTCGAAGTAAAAACTATCGGATTTTTAAATTTATTTTTAAAATATAACATTTAGATTAAATTAATATTTTACAAAGAATTTTAATTAGGTAATTATTTATTTGAATCCACTTTTAGTCTCCGTGTGTAATTATCTATTTATTAAAAAATAATATAAATAAAAAACGAATTATAATAAAGTCCCTGATGGGGTCAAATGACCCTCGATGATTAACAAAAATAAATGAGGCACGTTTTCCCCAAATCTGAACAATCTGATAAAAAGCTAATCAACTGTTAAATCTTTGACCAAGCAATCATGAACGGGTAAACTGTTTTTAATTACCGATTAATTTTTAATCAAGTTTACTGAATCAGCTTCAAATCCGTACAATTATTTTCTCTTAAACGTGTTATTAATAACCAGTTTTACATTTTTAACAACTATTATTTTAATTTTTTTTACAACTTTTATTTTAATTTTACAACTTTTATTTTAATTTTTATTTTACAACAACTTTTATTTTAATTATCATTTTAGAACTTTATATTTTTTACATTCAAAGCAAAATAGGTTTTCTTTTAAAAACATGTTATACCTTTTTTTTCAATTATAAGAAAATTTTCATTTAAAATTGAGAAATTGTTCTCTAGAGAGGAAGAACCAGATTTAACAGAGAATACGGTTTTTTTTCTAATCATTAATTTCTTCAACGCTGCTTTTAACGAAATTGTTTTACAGAAGAGTTCGATTCTAAAATTACATGATTTACAAAGGGAAATTTTATTTGTTAGACTGCTCTTAATTTTCAAATGACAAAACCTAATTCTCGTATTTTCTATTCTGCCTTGTAAAGAGCTAGAAACGAACTTACTTCTGCACAAAAACCTTTCTACTGAAAATATCGTAGAATAATTGAAAGTGACTGGAACCCTTTTGTTCTCGGCAATTTTCGAAAAAGCTCTTCTCCAGCTCAACATTCGAATAAATTGACTTTCTATTTAGACTGTTTATGAACTTAATTAGTCTTTATTTACAAATGTTAATTGCGTAATTTATTCTCTTTTGAACTTTATACACGTTTTCATAATTAGAATTTTATTGCTTCCTTGGTAATGTAATTCATAATATTTATGTACGTAGAAAAAGTATTTTTCAAAGAGAGTATTTTTCAAAAAGAGTATTTTTCATAGAAAGTATTTTCCATAGAGAGTATTTTTCATAGAGAGTATTTTCCATAGAGAGTATTTTTCATATAGAGAGTATTTTTCATCATAATAATTGTGTACAATTATTGTATAATAATTAAAAATAATTGCATACAACTTCTTTTAGTGAAATTGAAAAAATTGATTAAAAAATAAAATAGACAATTTTAATGTAAAATATAAAACTTTCAAAAAGCTAAATTTTAGGAAATCGTCGTTTTATGTATCCGCATCAATTTTTTACAATTTTTTTCTCTAATAAGAAAATAACGATAATAGATATATATACACAAAAAGTCATTGGTACTATTGAAAAAGTGAATTATAGATATTACCTATAAATTAATTTTATTAGTTTCTTGGTCACATTAACAAAGCAGAAGATTAAACAAAGTCTTTACTTAATTTTATCAAAATGCCTTTATAATTACTTTGGATTTTTTAGTATAAAAAAAGTATATGTATACACTGCACAAACAGGTGTCTTGATTTGAGACGTTTTGGTGGTCATTTTTAAGACGTTTATTGCAGTCTTAAAATTTGAACTAATAAGGAAGCGTCTTACGTTATTTGCACCAATAAGAAATAAAGCCTAAACGACTTAAATATTTAAACGTCTTAAAACAAGACACCTGTTTTTGCAGTGCACACGGAGAAACTTTTGGTATTAAATATTTCTAATTTTTGTGCAAAAAGTCCAAAAGTTTTTTTTAACTGAGGATGTAACAGAAAAATCTGGTTTTTTGCTCGTGAAAAGAACAAAAATTACAAATTTTTGTTCTTTTCACGAGCAAAAAATCAGGTTTTTCTATTATATCCTCAGTTAATAAAAGTTTTGGACTTTTTAATAACGAAAGTCTCTCCGTGCATGTACTGATAAAATATAATGTAAGATAAATTTATCATAAATTTATAATCATACAAATTTTAATAAATTTGTATGATATAATAAATATAAATTATATAGATATAGAGATATATAAAGAATGGATACAAAATTCGTTTGAACATATTCTAAACCCTATATCCAATTTGGAACAAATTTTATCCTCGATATTTGAAATGAAAACATTATTTGATCTTTCATACGGAAAATGAGATTTTACGCTCTGGACGCTAATTGATAAAAATAGTAAAGGCAACTTTTTATCTGATGCATTATATTTCACGCGGAAGTTCCGTTTAATTGCAAGATTCATTAATATTCCCGATACGTCTTCTAATATTTGAACTCGTCGGATGTTACATGTATTGATGAAAAAACTTTTAACAAAGAAGACAAAACAAATTTATAGTAATTTTGATTGCATCGTAAGATCAAGAGCAATGATTGTCTTTAAAAATAAAAAATAAAAAAGAAATGAAACCACTTGGGTCGTTGCGGGGTTAAGGCCTCACTTATTATGCGTAATGCGTAGCCGCTCGATTCGCTTATATTCGTAGCGTGTCACATCTTACATTTTTCCTAACGGAAAGCGGCGTCTTCTGCCATAAAGAGAGAAATGTTCCGTCCGCGAAGTCAGGAAAAATGATACTTCTGTTAATGCACATTTTGTCAAAAAAACTATAGCTCTTCAAAAATTGTAAATAATGGTTGCACGGATTCTTTTGTATATACAGATCCAATTTTCAGATATCTCAAAAATACTGTAACTGATATTAATTTCACGCACGGCTTCACTGCACATTTATTTCTTTCCTCGAATTTCATAACAACGCGTATTTCACATTGTGCGCAGTGTACAAAAGAAATGTCTTGTTTTTAGTTCATTTTCGGCTTACTTGAAATACATGTATTTCAAATTGCAATTTTGCGATTGAATTTCATTGAAAGATTATAAAGATGTGAATTTATCAATCATTGAAAGATATTTTTTTATATAAAACTGGGTATTATCTCTGAAAGTAAAATCAACACTGTATTGGAATTTAATGAAAAAGAAAAGTTATAAAATATTGAAGATTGTGGTAGAGTTGATATTATAGAAATATATATTATAGTTGATGTTATAGAAATATATATAATATTATAGTTGATATTATAGAAAGATGAAGATGAATAGAAAGAGAGAAAGAGAAAAAAGAGAGATGAATAGAAATGTGTAAGCACTGCTTTTCTTGCAATGATTGCATCAAGCGTCAGACAGTGCTTTTTACTCAACAATAAAATGAAGTTTGACTTCTCTTGACTTGTCTATCATTGGGTTTAAAGCTGAAAACGTGACGATAAACTTAAGTCATTTTCATACTTTACTGAAACTCGGACACCTCGTGGTTCTCGTAAACTCATGAACTAGCATAAATTTCCATAAAACAGATTGCGCTCCAAGCAAGAACTTTTGCATCTCTGAATTTCATTTAAAATCAACAGTCCTTTGAATCTTTTCTATTACTCCTTTGTCTCGAATTATTTCTTGTCACAGAATCTTTCTTTTTCTTTTCTTATATAAACGTGACTTGTTTTATATATAAACATGCCTCAAAATTTCAATCCAAACTTTAGTATTCTCTTATACTTAAATTTCAGTATCCGGTTTACTAATCAATAATATTTACATTGAAAAAAAGAAGTATTGTTTTCAGCCCTTTTTTGACTGGAACCGTTTACATAAGTGTCAATTTGGACTGATTTTAAGACCAAAAAGTGACTTAGTCTTGTTTCAAGCAACAAAACTGGCTGATTTAAGACTTTGTTTTTTCAGTGTACCATAACTTAATAATAATGAATTAAAATGAAAATTAATAAAAATGAAATCAACAAATTTATAATGTTAAAATGTAATAAACTTATGTTAAAAGGGAAAAAAGGGAAGCATTTTAGAAAAATTTAGTATTAGTTTTAGTATTTGTTTAGTGTTTTGTTTTTGTATATTGATATTTTTTAAAATCGTCTGGAGACAAGAAAGATAAAAGTAGATTTCTAGATTATCATTTACAATATTGGACATGACCTTAAGCATATTCTTTAAGTACGTTAAGAAAAATAAAAGAGATTACTAAATATGTGGTTAGTAGAATTATGATACTGAAGTTTGCAAAGTTCTTTCTCGTTTACAAAAAACAGCAAATTTTTGTTTGCTTAATCATTGTTCCAGTATTTATTTAATACCTCCATAAGAAGAAAAGCAAAATAGAATCTTTGAAAATTGTAAATCAATATTTAAAAATGTAAAAATAGCGAAAAGTCGTTTCTTTATTTTTTATAAACGAAAAATAAAACTTCTGTAAAAACTTGCAAACTTCAAAAAATATTGCATGTAAAATTAACGAAAGAAACTGGTAGAGGGGATCAAAAACTTTGTATTCTTAACCAAAAAACATTAGTAAGGTTAACCAAATACTTAGCAAATTTAACCCCAAAAATCTAGTAATCCTTTTATCCAACATTAATAGTACCAATTATTTTTTTCGGTGTAATCATCACTTCTAGTTTTTACATAATTATTATTAGTAGGATTAATTTGCGATTTTTCCGTGAGTTTAATCATTTAACCCTTTGAGCCAAAGTAACGCAAGGAAACTCTAATTTAATTGCTATTATTATCATTATTATTATTATTATTATTGTTATTATTATTATTATTGTTATTATTATTATTATTATTATTATTGTTATTATTATTATTACTATTATTATTATTATTATTTTGTACATTTTTTATTACTATTTTTATTATTCTTATTATTATTTTGTACATTTTTTATTATTATTATTATTATTATTATTATTATTATTATGATTATTGGTGAAAAGTATTTATTAATGCTTGCCTTGTGTTTAATAAATAAACACAACACGTGTTTTGTAAACCACAGATTTTATGTAAAAATTACAAATTCAATTTTCTAAAACGTTGTTGAGGTAGGAAATGAATAATAAATTATTCATATTTTATCTGGCTGAAAAAATCGTGGTGATTTTAATTAAAATGAAAATTAGAGGCAAAGTGGATTGTACGTTTAATTATGTATAATGACGGATAGTAGATGAAATTCCAAACTCTGTTGGAGGGATCGAGTTTTTGATTGATCACAATAAATTATGTTAGGCCGTGTGTTTTTAATTTCTGTCTGGAAATGTATTATTATATCTGAAATGAATAGTTAACTTTTTGGCAAGATTACTCCTGTGTTTAAATCCATCCATCAAGACAGGATTTTAAAATCATGATGATAGACAGAAAGCCAAACTGTCATGATGAATGTTTTACACAGAGGAGAATTTCCATAAAAATAACTTTTGTGCAAAACATCAAAAACTGTTGGTAAAGTGAATTTTCATTAAAACAGTTTGACAAATTAACAAAAGAATATAAAAGCTCCAGCTTTTCCGTTGAGTTGTTTTTATTGATTAAAGTCATCACTTTTTTGTTGTCGTTGATAATAAAATTTCTTCTCTATTTTCAAAAGCTCAGTTGTTAAAATTAGTTTTGAATGTTGTATGTGAGACCCTGGAGAAAAATTCATCCTTTCTTATATACTTCCGCAATTTCATAGAAAATAGGGTTTTAAAAAGCCCTAAAGCTCACTTTTCTATATGTTGCATCTTTTTGATTGCTTTAGTAAAATTGTCAAAAGAGATTTTCTAAATTCTTTAGTCTCCCGTGCATGATTATATATATATGTACGCATGTATATAGTTTCTTTACATATGGTTCTTCTCTTGAAAATCTTGACAATATTCTTACATAGAATTTATTATGTTCCTTTAGATAACAGATTCATATTTTTCATATCCAGAAGAGATGGTAGAGTAATTCGAAATATAAATTATTCATCTGCATTTGGCATTTCTTCTTTCATCTTGCGAAATGTGCAGTTATTTTTATTGTGTACTTTATTGTTAACTTGGTCGATATATACTACATAGAAACATGCACAATAAGAGTTGATTACATGTTTATTATACGTTTTCTTTAAATTTTAAAGTGTACTTTCAGTTTGTACTGAAAATGACGTTTTAGTTTTAAATCCATTAATATGGAGAATTTAACAAATTTTTTGTTGTTTAATCAATTTATTGACGTTCTAATTTATTAACATATTTTTTATGTATTAATAACGTATTTTTATTATTTAATTCGTTGATTAACTAATTTATTATTGTTTACTTGACACATTTATTTTTGTTTATTTGACATATTTATTATTGCTTCTATTTGGTTATTAATTATTACATATATACGAATTATTTATTATTTCATCAATGTTTATTTATATTGTTCGTTTATTTGATCAATTTATCATTGCTTATTTGACCAATTTATTATTATTTGTTTGATTAACTGATTATTGCATATTATTATTATTTTATTATTTAATGCCTAATTTGTGTTTTTGTTTATACCACAATTTTTTTTTATTTAACTAATAAAGACAGTATCTATTTTAAACTAATTAAACTAATTTTACTGAGTTCTCATTTAGAATGCTAATTTTTTTCTCCTCTATGACCTTAACCAGTTAGACTTAAAAATTGTAATACTTGCAAGCTAATTGTTAAAGTAAATAATTGTTAAAATAAAATAATTGTTAAAAAAAATAATTGTTAAAGTGGAATCAATGACGTAAAAACCTTTTGAGGGCACACGTGAATAATAACTAATCTAAAAGTAGTCTGCCAATAATTCGAAGTAGTTGAAACTGTGACTAATTGAAACATAGAGAGTGCGTTTTTAAATTTTTATTTTAGACCGAAAGTCAATTTCAATTAGTTTTATTACTTCCATTTACTTCTGCAATCCTGTCTGTATAATTGTAAAATAAAAATTAACTTAAATCTATAAAGTCGAGGAATAACAAAAGTACAGTAGCAAGACTTTTTCTGAAAAGCTAAAATTTAATAAGAATTTAATAAAAACTTCCAAATTTTTCCTACAGTTTGAAAGTACTTTTTATTTCAGTTAATTATCTTTATATTCTTTTTCAACACGAAGCAAACTTTATGAAACTTCTCACCTTAATTTTCTTGATCGGACGTTAATTTTTATTGCAGAAACTGTTCACTCAAAATTAAATAAAAGTGCTCATTGTTCCGGTGTGTATTTTTAAATTACTTGTTGAAAATATTTTACCCCGTGTGTGAGTTTTCTACTTTAATTTGCCACTTGGGATTCAATTTTTTTCAGAAAAAAAGTAAAAAGTTGCGTTCTGTGTTCTTGGCTCTTACAATTCGTGTCCTTAAATTTGTATGTACGTATTTTGTATAAACTCGAACTGTAGGTTGGCTTTTTAGGGATGAAGTTGAATTAATTTAGATCCTGCTAGTAAATTGTCTTTTCCACGTTTTGCGTAATAGCAAAATAATTTCTAAATGAAGACGTAAATTACTTCTTTGAAATGATTTTCTTCTCATAAATTGTTTCCAAATAAAGCTTTTGTTAATAAAAAGCTTTAATTTACTACTTTCGTTTACTTTTGTTTACTTTTGTTTACTTTCGTTTATTTTTGTTTACTTTCATTTACTTTAATGTTAAATGTTTTAAAATATGATTATTTTAAAAAAAGAAATCATAATAATTGTGTTTTATAGAGATTTTTTTACTCGTAATACTACAATTTTTCAACCTGGCCAATGAATACCAAAAAACGGAATATACAATAATGTAACATCCAAAGTAATGAACAAAGAATCGAATTAAAACTCTTTGTTATCGTTATTTTTGCTAGTATTGTACTTTTTTGAGGATCTCATTTTGTACAGCAAAGTAGCTATTCACTATTCTAATAACAGTAAACTTTAAAAATGATAAAAAAATGCGCAACAGTAAAAAATAAATTACAAGCTTAATGTGCGTTTTGTGACAAAAAAGAATTGTCTGCTCTGTGATAATTTCAAATCAAAATTCATGGAATAGTTTAATCCACTGGTTTATTTAAAGAAGCGTGTAATATATGTTTGACTCTTGTGCGAATTCCAAAATGAAAAAGTAACATACGGAAACGTGGGAATATAATTCACTTTACTCTTGTCTCCCCCTTTGTACTGAATGTCTAGTGTGCGAATTCGTTTTAAAAGCACCTTCATTTGATTGATCTTCCGAAGATAATTGCCACTATACTTGAAGTATAACGCCATATTCTATCCCTTTTCTGCACTTGTGTTGAAAGTCATATAAATAATCGGCCTCTCAACTGCTTTAGGGCTAGACACCTTTAAATCACACACGCTCTTTTTTCTTCTTCCCACTTGGCGATAAAGCGTTTGATTAATGCTTAATTTAACTCTTTCTTTTCCTATACAGAATTTGCTTGAATTAACTATCATCACGTCATACTAGTCCCAAGGGTATCTTTGAAAATTCTGGGCACGTTGTAAATTACCTCTCGTCGAAATGCGATACTCTCTTGAGTAATATAACATAATTAGTTACGCATCTTATTATAATTTACATTTTTCTCTAATTAATTTTTAACTATACGGTTTCTGACACTAGCTATAAATGTGGTTATAGTTATTTGTATATGGGAATTATTTCAAGAGGTGTATAACTAATAATACTTTCAATAGGAGTAGTTAATAATTTCCATAGGAGTAGTTAATAATTTCCATAAGAGTAGTTAATAATTTCAATGGGAATAATTAATAATTTCAAACCTGGTTGAAGTCCGCAACGTTTTGTCAACGATTAAAAAAAATTATGTCACCAAGCGGAATATTAGAAAAATTATTGCCTACAATATTTTTTAACAAAATTTGTTAAATAAAATACATTTCAAAAGATCTTTTGAGATAAAAATTGGAAAGAAAAAATAAATAGAAAAATATTTTTAGTTTAAATCGTTGATCAAAAACGTTGTGGACTTCAACTTGGTAATTTCAATGGGAAAAATTAATAATTTCAATGGAAATAATTAATAATTTTATTGGTAATAATTAATCACTTCATTGGGAATAATTAATAATCTTGATAGAAATAATAAAATAATTACTGTAGGAGTTTTTGGAAAGAAGATTTCTTCTATGAATCAGATTTATTTGCCTAGCTTTTCTGAAAGAAAAGTTACAACCGCACTTTCATTTTTATAAACTTTGTTCATTAAAATTTTTAATTTTCAAACAGTCACAAACTTCTCGTTTTCGCGGAAAGTTTTTTCCTTGGTAGTTTGGACAGCACGTTTCCAATACAATAGCATTATTTATAAAAGGGTTTGAATTAAATAGATAAGAATCTAAACTTTTGAAACTTTATTTCCAAACTTTCTTTTCGTCCCTTTTTCCTGTCTTAAACGAATTTAAGGCAAATTTTAAAAAGAATTGTAAATTACTATTAATATATTCATATTCATTCTCCTATATTTATCACAAAACGATTTTGTTTCTTCTGATATTTTAATACTTGTTGTCGTGAAAAAGTTAAATAAAAAAATGAAAATGAAGTAGTTGAAATTAAAGAAAAAGAAATAAATTAAAATAAAAACGATAGTCTAGTACGTAATGTTTGTAACATGAACCAAAACAGAATTTGTTTGAATCATTATAAATTTATGTATTTTAAACTAAATATTATATATGATAGTAAATAAAGGAAAATATAGAAAAATAAAACGCCAAAAAAAGATAAAATAACAAAAGATTTGTTGATAAAAAAGATCTGTTGATAAAGTTTGATAAAGATATACAATAGAACCGAAAAATATTTTAATTAGTGAACGATTTTTTGTGTCATTCAAATAAAACGGAATCCGTTTTATAAACGTAGTATATAACAAAAGCGGTTTCACTTTAGTCCTGATTTCAGTGAAACCAGTGCTTTATACTGTCTAAAGCTTTAAAGGTTCTTGCTATGAGGAAATAAGGGTAGACTTGGCAATTTCAACAATCTTCTACGTGCTCTTACTTCCAACGGTCTAGAAAATTTATTATAAACAGGAATTTGGCACAGGTGATATGCAATTTATAGAAAACAAAATTGAAAACTAAATTATTTAATATAGTGCGAGAATTTGCTGAAAAAGTGATCTTTAAAGAGTAAACAGAAATCATAATTGATAATTAAGCAGAATATTATACCGACAGTAATATAGTATATTTTCAGACCCTTGTCATTTTAATTCAACAATTAATAAAATATGAAAAAGCTTAATTAAGTTAGACCGCGAACAAATAAGCTTTTTGGACTTCTCTTTACATTAATAATTCATTCTCTGCATATTTGCTTGTTAATTTTCTATGATAATTTCCGTCATAAAGTGGAATTCCTAAATTGTTTTGAAACAAGTTTCATCTCGAAATGTAATTCGGTTTAAATGGATCTTTTGTACAAAACATAATACATCCTTTTTGTACATTATCGTATATTTTGTTATCATACTTGTTTTCAAACATCATTATGCTTGTAATATTCAAAACAATTCTTTGTGTTCTTTAAATTTCTATCGTTAATCTTTATTTTCGATTTCTGACTTTTCCAAATTTCGCATTTATTTGTTTTATTTTGTCTTATTTTGTATTTTGTTTTATTTTGTATTTTGTCTTATTTTTTATTTTGTCTTATTTTTTATTTCGTTTTAATTTGACTTTGTATTACTTTTATTTTAAATTTTGTATTAAATGAAACGTTTTCTGTAAATATTGATTAAAAAACAGTTATGAGGGCAAGTTATTTGTGAATAAAAGTTTAATTAACGATATCTTTCAGTGGACAGTGATTTAAAATATACCCGCAAACCATTCATACTTTATCAGAAACTTCTTCAAGATGTTTAGACGTGATCTTAAATTAAAATATTCTTCAACTTTTAACTTTGAGACAGAAAATGAAGTGCATTAATACATTTGTAATTAGAGTGCAAGATTCAATTTGTGAACACAATGAATACGATGTTTTAAATTAAAACCTTCCAGGCAACAAAACTAACAATGACAACTTTGTGGAAAAAGTTCAAAAGTATAATTACTTGATATTTAATTTCTTTGATTGTTTTTTATGTTTTTTGTGATTCTTTTATGTTTTTCATTTTCAAATAATAACCTACATAAATAAAACGAAGAAAATTAACTAGCGTTTCATAAAAAGAATTGTTTATGAAAGAATAAAGAAACAAAGAATTGTTTATGTTTAACAGCATAAAACAAACGGTATTTATTTTTCTTTTCGAAAATTGTTACAATAGTTTTTTCTAAAGAATAGCGAATAAAGTAGCCGTAGCGAATAACCTTTAAAAATAAAAAGCTTTTGTTTTTTATGATTCAAAGAGATTACTAACTTTCTCCCGTATTATTTATTGAGTGCTACCGAGTGATGAATCTCTGAAATAAAATATTTTACAACCTGTCTGATATTTGTGACGCTCAGAGGACTTAAAGTTTATCTGTGAAGGAAAATTGCATATTCATTCCTTGAAAATTTTAAAGGGGTAAAACTTCAAAGTTTATCGCCTGAAACTCTTTTACGAAAATTTAGACTTTGCCTCTTTCGAGCAAATTTATTGTTTCAAATAAATAAAGAAGACACGAGCTTTATGTTCTTTTTGCATATTTATAATTTTTTTTCAAAAGAAAATTTTTATCCCAAGACGCGCAACTTGGGATGTATTTATTCTTCTTTTCAAAAACAGAGAAAAGTGGATGGAAAGTCAATCTGCATATATCCTGTATATATTTCCCGGTTAAGAAAGTTGCGTAAATACATTTCAAGTTTCAATGTCTACTAAAATTTACCTTTTCCACTTGGAAAATCTCATTACTTGTTACTATAAGTACCGACAACATTTTAAACATCTAATGTAAAATTTGGCTTTTTTGAATTTAGCTGATGGTGTCAATACAAGTAATAGTATTTACACATGTGAGTTTTTATTCAACATTTTTTTGTATCAATTCTCGCTTTAGCTTGTTCGTTCTCAACTTGTTCGTTCTCGACTGAAGGTAAATTCCAATTTTGAATGTTTAAATTGGTTCATTAATTCGAATTCTTCTATACTGTTTAGTAAAGTTCCTTATACTGTTTAGTAAAGTTTTTTATACTGTTTAGTAAAGTTTTTTATACTGTTTAGTAAAGTTTTTTATACTGTTTAATAAAGTTTTTTATACTGTTTAGTAAAGTTTCTCTTACCGTTTAGTAAAGTTTCTCCTACCGTTTAGTAAAGTTTCTTCTATCGCTTAGTTAAGTTTCTTCTAAAGTTTGGAGAAATTCCTATTATTGTTTAGTAAAATTTCGTTCACTGCTCTGTAAAGTTTCTTCTATTGTTTAGTAAAGTTGCTATTACTGTTCAGTAAAGTCTCTTCTGCTGGTCAAAAAAGTTTCTGCTGCTCTTTGGTGTAATTTCTACTACTGTTTTATAAAAATTATATTCAAGTTTACTAAACTTTCTGTACTGATCTGTTTAACCAAACGTTTTTGATATACATTGAAATAAAATTTTATAATCGCATTTAACAAGTTTGTATACACTGTCATTTTTTACAGTTTTATTGAAAAGACGAAATAGGGAAATTGTTTTATGAATAGAGTTAGTCTGCTTTTTACTGACTCGGATTTAGATGGAGTATAGTTTTAAACTAAAATTTAGACACAAGAAGAAAGTGAAATTTCTAATATAGTTTGATCGGCTCAGCTTGTTTTCCCGAGACAATTTAATCCTTCAAGAGCAACAACTAAGCACCTTAACTCTAACGAACCAAGTACCCAATTTACAAAGACTTAAATCGAATTTTACCGATTTTTACTAAGAAAATCCAACTTTCGTACATGATAGATTTTCTGTGAATTTCCTTTCAACGAGAATTTTCAACTTGAAGTTTCTATGCATAACTTCAGAAACATGCGTTAAAACTTTATGAAAGGTAGAAGAGTTTAAGAAACTTTTACTTCTTTCGTTATTTTGCCTTTTTTTATACTTACTTAAATCAAAGGGAATTTTTTTAGGGAAAGTTATTGCTTTTAGTTGTAGATTCATTATCCGTAACTTTTTTCACCCGTAATTAATTCATTAATATAGTAGACTATTTTTGTTAACTTTTGTACTTTTCATTTTCTTTTATTTTCTTTGTTTATTTTGTACGAATTTGTTTATCATGTTTATTATGTTCATTATGTTTATTGCGTTCATTATGTTTATTATGTTTAATATGTTCATTATGTTTATTAACTTTATCATTTGCTTATATTGATGTATTTATTTATTATACCATTTTTAGTGTTAAATGTTTTTCTCTTTTAAAATTTATCTTTAATATGGATAAACGTAAATATAATATGCATTTTGAAGAATTCACTAAAAAAATATCTAAACATTTTTCAGTGTAGGAGAATAGTTTTATACAAAGAAAAATAAACAAAAATATAATCAAAGCGTACATGTAAAAAAACAAGCTGGTACAATTAACATTGAAATCAATATTATAATTATCAATTTCCTTTTAATTTCACTTTTCAGTTTCTTTTTTATAATCTATTTTTGAACTTATTTTTGAACCCATCGTTTTATTAGTTGTTAATAGTTGTTTATAACCCATTTTTCATTAGTAAAAGTGACAAAAGTGTTATTAAAGAAGCCTAAAGATTTGTAACAAAAATCCATTGAAAAATGCGAAAAATATGATTCAAAATATATAGAAATATTAAATGTGATGTGTTCATATGTTGATAAAGAAGGTCTCGCGAAGTTTGCAAGCTCGCGACACACGTGGTCGATAATTTCTCTTATCTCTTGTTGCTACAAGGTTCGTTGTTGGTAAATGTCTGTTTTTCTTTGTTTCAGATTCTCTGAGTCGGTAATCTCACAAAATCATCTGCGCCAAAGAGAAAGTCCTGAATCCTCGTCTTCCTGCAGTTACCAACAACTAGTAACTGGTTACAACAACTAGTATTTTTCAAAACCAACAAAAATACTCAAAACAATACTTCTATTAAAACAGTTTCCCATAAAGTTTCTATTGAACTCAAGATGCTTTTCGATAACCCAGAATCAACGAAAGCAAACTATTTTCTAGAAATCTTGAAAAATTTCCAACACCTCAATTTTTAGAAGAAAAATAAAGGAATTTGAGAAAGAAGACTGTATACAATTAGCAAACTGTTTACAACTGGCTATAAGTTTTGTTAAAATCGAGGAACAATTTATTAGAAGAAATTTTTTGTATGGAAGATGGATACTGAAGTGAGGGAAAATAACTGCAATCATTTTTCAAAAAGGGAAAGAAAATACAAATGCAGTCTTGGAAGATATTATGGAGGTCGAATTTGCAGTAAGTTTTAAACTTTTCGTATTGACAGTATAAAAATAATGCGATGTAGTAATAAGGCCTCTAATTAATGAGGCTTTGTCTTATTATTTTTCTTGCTCCTTGGGATCAAAAGATCTTATTTGCGAACTTTGAAGTTCTTGAAGACAAAATAATTGTCTCAATTCTACGTTAACTTGCTAATCCATTTCGTCACTGAAATGTTTTATTCTACTTCTTATTATGATTTAATATCAATATCCAATATCCAATAGATTAATGAGAGTGCATTTATTGGATACCGTTAACTAAAACAATTAATTTATCATCAAGGATAAATTACAAACCAGAGATTCATGTGTTTCTAATACGTTCTTGAAATACTACACCATTTTCAGGGCAGGGTGAAATTGATCTTAATTTCAAAGCTTTAGCATCTTCCGGTTTAATATCGGTTTTTGTTTCCTAAAATCCAAGCGTTTTAATAACTTTAAGGACATTGGTAATTTTTTTTTATTTTTCTTGATCATATGATTAAAGATTATGATTAAAGATTCTGATTAAAGATTATGTTTAAAGATTATGATTAAAGATTCTGATTAAAGATTATGTTTAAAGATTCTGATAAAAGATTATGATTAAAGATTCTGATTAAAGATTCTGATTAAAGATTATTATTAAAGTTTATTATTTAATATTATTACTCCGAGATTATTATTTAATATTGTTTTTACATTCTCATCAATAATGAGAGTATATTAAAAATGTGCGATTTTACACTTTTTTTTATTAACGTTTATTACAATATTAACATTATTTTAATTTATAATCTTTAGTGGAGAAAAAGATTTCAAAGTTATAACATTAAAATCTTTTTCTTAAAAAGGAAGATTGTAAAGAAAAAAAGATTTTGAAGTTAAGTTGTAACTTTAAAATTTTTTTCTCCATTAAAGATACAATTTAAATATTTATACTTTTTTTCAATTATTATAATATTATTATTCGGGGATCAATAATATTATTATTCGGGGTTTATTTATATTATTATTCGGCGATCATTAACATTATTATTCGGGGTTCATTAACATTATTATTCGGGGTTCATTAACATTATTATTCGGGGTTCATTAATATTATTATTCGGGGTTCATTAATATTATTATTCGGGGTTCATTAACATTATTATTCAGGGTTCATTAATATTATTATTCGGGGATCATTAGCATTATTCAAAGTTCATCAATATTATTATTTCGGGATCAAGATTATTCATAGATCATTACTTAAAATTATTACCCAGATATACCTTTATTTAAGATTATCAAATTACTATTTAAAATGATTAATTTACTTTTCATAATCCTATAAACTTTTACGTAATTGCAAACTGCTTTTTAAAAGACATTAAAATAATGAAGATTATATAAAAGATAAAGATTATTGAAGAGAAGTTTTTATAGACTATTGATTTTTTATTTGTGGTTGATTGAAAATGGAATAAAAAGGTCAATCATCTTGTCTCATCAGTGGTAAATGTTTTTTTTAAATTTTCACGAAGAAGGGGGAAAAGTATTTTAGTTGTATAATGAGTGAAGAAAAATTTGCAAGTATCATATCTCTAGAACACATTTCTATGGTGCTTGTACTAAATCAGTTTATAAATGATGTTCTGCTGTCGGGTTACGGGTTGTAAACGTCGGTCAATGCCTAGGTCAACGTACAACTCAAAGTCTTAAACTTCAGATCTTATAATAACTACAGAACATTTTTACACCGAATTCTCGCTTCACCCACAATATATATATATTTAATTTTTACAGACTCTGCTCGTAAACTTCATTCTCTCTCAAGAGAAAAGCTTTTTGTGCATTCTCTCTACATTACGTTTCACGATAACTTTAGCACACTCGTGTTTTATCATGCAGCGTATAACTATAAAATAATAATAATAATAATAATAATAATAATAATAATAATAATAATAATAATAATAATAATTAATAAATAATAATAATAATACTGCCGTACATTTTTAAAAAGTCACTATCTACCTCTTGTAGATAGTGTCAAACAAATGAATGTACAATTTTTCATAAAGTGTTATTATACAATGCAGATAAATAACAAACAAACAAATAATGAAAACACATTAAAAACAGAAACGCGAATAATAAAAAACATTGGAAAATTAAAACAAGCGAATAACAAAACAGACTAGAATCAGCAGGAATAAAACTTTGATTGAGATAGCTGTATATGAAAAAGTGTGTCTGGGGGGCCAATTTTTGATGGAAACTATTCGTTGAAAAAAGAGAATAGAAAATTGAAATGCGAAGAAGTAAAATAAAACAAAAAAAGGGGGGAAAAGAGAAATAAGCGAATCAACTGCTCGGCATTGCGAGGTAAACGGACTGTGCTTTGTTTACTGCGCAGTTTGCGCGAGAAAAGAAGAAAGAAAAGGCTATGTGAACATACTTGACTCGGGGAGTGAATGACCCGACCAAAAAGCTGATTTTACGCGACGACTTATCTTTCTTTCGAATTCAATGGACCTACAATGTCATGCAAGACAACGCAATAAGAGTTAAAACGTAATTCCCAATGATAACAATAAGCATCGTGTCATGTAACAAGACAAACGATGCCTCAAATTCATTATATTTAATCAGCTTGTTTCGTCATTAAATATATTCATCATAAATTATCGGTACTCATTTGTCAATGTAAGCCTTCCATAGTAGTATTCATTTTTTTGCAGTATTTGTACTTCGAAACTTAAGTACTTTTTAAATCTAAGTCGATATTTTTCCTACTATCTTAAATTAAGACATTTTTTGTGTCTTAGTCACCAAATATGTCTTAATTTAAGACGTTTTTGCTCAAAATAAGACACCATGTTTTTGTAGTGTAGTTTTGAACATTAGATACATGTATAGTATTTTTGCTCTCTATAGTTTTGGACATTAGGTACTTGTAGTATTTTTGTGCTTTATACTTTTGAACATTGGGTACATGTACTACTTTTGTTGTTTAGTTTCAAACATTAGGTACATGTGCTATTTTTGTACTAATTTTGAAATTAGTTGCTTTACCAGCTTATCATATAGAAATAACTCTTTTTTACTATTTTGTGTTGAAACACAACTTTCTACGCATCCAAGTGCGCCAAAAGTACTTTTTATTATTCTTCTTTTCCAATATTATACAAAAATTCTATACTATTTTACAAGTTACTTAAATGCTAAAAAACGTTGCAGTTACACTATTTTTTAAAACCCCCTGTAAAAATGATCAAAACTACTTTATCCCATATTTCATTCATACTTAAGTCAATTTGCAAAAGTAAAAGAAAATACACTTTTCCATAAAAAGCAAAGAAAATTAATAAACTTGAAACTCTTCAAGTAGGTGTTGACATAATTATGAACGCTTCCGTAATGAAAAATTGCATTGAAAACAAAATGTTGCATAATGTTGATAAACTTTATGAAAAATTGGACATTTAATTTGTGATTGGTGAATGAATGTACGCGATTGGCAAAGACGTTGACCGACAAATGGGTAGACGTTTATTCAATTTATCCAGCCTCCTACACGCAGCTTTGAAATAAATTATAACCCGATTACATGGCGCACAGTTTCTCGCGAGTTTGAAATTTATGTTTGTTTGCGTTTATCTGCACAGCACGGTTCCGTTTACATCGAAGAATCGCAACGATGTGCATCACACGTCACATATACGACATTCCTGACGTCGTTCCTTCCTTTTTCGCAACACACATCCTCAACTTGTGAAATCGAAGCGTTCCCATCTGTTTATATACCACCGTCTGAAAAGCTTCTACGCTTCGCTGCACGCATTTATGCACTTTAATCGACTCCAGTCACGCTAACTTTGAAAAAAAAGGAAAAACTTAAACACGAAAACAAAGAATCATTAACTGCATAGATTCCTCCTTAATGAACTCAATTTCATTCATTTCAGCAAATTATGAATGAGCTTTAAAAACACGAGTTTCATTCAATCGTGGCGTTAAAAAAGTCCATTAGTTTACTATAAAGTGGAAGAAACTTGGGGGTTGAACAAATTTTTATGACAGAGTAGGTTAAAGTTGAGAAGTTGCTTTTTTTAGATAAACTTTTTTCTTGTGCATTTTTAGATTTGTTTGAATCTCAGGCGAAGGTTGGCATACAATTTGAAGCAGAATTTGTTAATAAAGTTTTGTCAAATTACACTATTTTATTTAGTAGTTCTGTAGATTTTTCTATACTCGCTGGAAATTTGATATTTAGTGATTTGTAACTAATTCAATGGCGAAAAGCTGTTCACTGATTGAAATAGTAAAGATTTATTTTAGTAAAAACCTACTAATTTGTATAGGAGAAATTTTTTATGAAAAATTAGTAAAAGAAAAAAAAATATAAAAAATTAGTAAAAGAACTACTTATTTTTAATAGAAAGTTACTAATAAATAAATCAATTAATAAGTAACTACTAATTGGAACAGTCAAAGTTCACAGTTTACTTAAAAGTATCAAATTGATATCAAAAGTATCAAATTGATATCAAAAATATCAAATTGATAAAGATTTTGTGATCAATTTGATACTTTTTGGTATCAAGTTGATACTTTCAAAAAAACTGTGTTTATATATTCCAACTAGTAGTTATCTAATTAAATTAGTAGTTATCTCATTGAATTAGCAGTTGTCTAATTGAATTAGTAGTTGTCTAATTGAATTAGTAGTTGTCTAATTGAATTAGTAGTTGTCTAATTGAATTAGTAATTTTTTACTAAAAGTTAGTTGTTATACTAAAAATTAGTGTATAGTTTTACTATACTCGTTTTTATAAAAACAAGTTTTTTTTACTAAGAATTCGTAGTTACTTTTTTTTTTTAAATAGTACATTTTTACTTGTATTTCAATCTCTAAGCTATTTTTCGCTATTGAATTAGTAGAAAAATATACTAATTTTTATTTAAATAGAAAACCTCTAATTTAGATTTAGAGAGCGGAGAAAAATCACAAGTAAAGTTTATCAGTTTATAGTAAAGTACAGTAAAATTTACAGTAAGTAAAGTAATGAAGTTAAGCGTAACTGGTGTTTAATATTCACCTAAGTTTTTAAGTAAAATATACCTAAATATTAAGTAATTTCTTTTGAAAAAAAATAAATCATCTGCCTAAATAAGTAAAATGCCTAGTAAGTAAAATTTACCTTACACGGATAAAAAAATCATAGCTATTGCAGCTACTTCTTCGCTATTCCAGCTAAATGGGTTTGCTATCAAATGGATAGCGATTTATTTATTTTTGTAGTATCTAAAAATTAGCTGCAGCAGCTAAAAATTATATCATTTCACTTAAGTCTCGTGCGGGTTTCACTCGCGATTTCTCTCCGTGAAATTTTAGTGAAAAATCGACTTAAAATTAGTAAAACTAATTTAAAATGATAAACGACTTTTCACTGTACATAATTCAGATTTAAAGGGGACACTTGCTCTCGAAATAAACTTAATGGAAAGTATATAAAGTCTTAAAGTTGTGTGCAATATTTTGTGTCATTTAAAAGTCGTACAGGATAGTTTTAAAAGGTTCGTGGTATACAAGAAATGTTGAATCTTTTCTCATTAGCTTTTACAATCCCTTTTCTCTTTACGACTAGCGCCAAATGGTTTTACTGTCCAACTTGCTCATCTCCACACCTTCATCGTCAATCTATCTGTCACTCTTCGTCTCCTTTTTTTCTCACGCGTTCCTTCATTCTCTCCTCTTCTCTTTTTACAACTTTTCTATTTTAATTAGAAACCGTCTTCAGACGCGGCGTAATTTCTTTTTTAAATTCCACGCTAGTATTTCCATTCTACATTAATAATCCCTTTAAAAGTTGTTCTCTTTCGTTTCCCAGAATTCAGAATTGAAGGCTTTTTAAGACTTGATAAAATAATTTTGATTTTTTTTAATTTCAATACGATGTAAACTATGAATATTATTTATGATAGTACTTTAGTTTATATCTTCAAATTTGTTACGTGTTTTAATATTCTGGTCGTGCATTTTTTTACAACCCAAAAACGTGCGTCTTGATTCTCCACCAATAAGGCATATTTGCTAAACGTCTTAAATCAAGACGACAGTTTTTGCGGTAGTGTCCTATTTAAAATGTGCCTTTCTAATTAAAACGTACGTTTTTAATCGAATTGTATGTTTGTAATTAAAATGTACGCTTTCAATCGAAATGTACGTTTCTAATTAAAATGCATCGTTTAATTTGAACTAATGTTAGAATCGAATTGAAACGCAAAGGTTCAAATTGAAATGTGAAGGTTCCAATTGAAACATGAAGGTTCAAATTGAAACGTGAAGGTTCAAATTGAAACGCGAAGGTTCAAATTTAAATGTGAAGGTTCCAATTGAAATGTGAATGTTCCAATTGAAACGTGAAGATTCCAATTGTGGGATTGGAAAATGCGATTACAATTAACAGTTGAGTGTTTAATTGGAATTTGATCAGGATGGTTTAATAATGTCAGTGTATATGTATGTACCTATGTATCCTCTTGGAATTGCGAGGATTTGAGTGGCGGTTGTAATTGTTCATTAACCGCAAAGTCCACAGTGTGTAGTGAGGGATGTTTCGAAGAAGTGACGTGTTGAGGGATGTGAAGGTGAATTCAGGTTTACCGCATGTGGGACTTTACGTCCACTTCCGGTACCAACGAAAGACAAGTGTCTTTCGCTTCGAGGCATGTTCTTACAAGCACGCGTACCAGACGAGGCAATGAGCCATGGTGTAGGTATTAATGTTGCGGTTTCGGTTTCTGATTGCCTCTCACGTCCTTTCATCTTTGCCGTTTATGCCTTTCGATCGATTTTCTCCGCCTTATTTCAAATATTAAACTCACCAAAATTCTTTCACAGATGACTTGACAAACGTTTTTGTTAACACAATTTATTTTATTTTTTATTTTTAACACAATCTGTTAATTTTCAATGTAACGCTGTTAAATTCCAAGGCGCACTTGAATTTTTACAGACATAATTGTAGAATTTCAAAACACCTTGGAAATACCATCATTAACAAACACTTATAACGGCAATTTTTCATGTTAATTGACTACACATGGAAAATTACCGTTATATACAAAACTGTACGGTTAGTAAAAGTGGATAATCACAATTTTATGACAGTTTATTACATTTGAAATTATATTATTATATAAATTATTATAGTTATTATATAATTATATTATAATATTATATAAAAAGGAAATAAAAAGAAAGAAAGAGATAGACAAAGAAAGAAAAGGGGAAACAAAGAGACAAAAAGAGAGGTTTTTAAAAAGAAAATAGTAAACACGTGGTGTAGGTTTAATGAATGATCGATTTATATGCATATGATAATTTTTGGCGTAATGTGTATTGAAAGATATAATGTGCAACGAGGAATGTTTGGTATAATGGAATGCTGGTTAAACACGTGCATGTGCCGAGGTCCCTTTACACGCGCAACGGGAAACACGAAATCACACACGTGTTTGTCGTAACGACGATTCGAGAGTTGGAGACGCACTATACTATGTTTGTTATTTGCGTCGCAATATATGACAAGACACACGTGGCCAACAAACCATGTGTATTTTCGTGATGAAATCTACCAATCTCAATCAAATAGATAACTGCGGCAGGATTTTTGTAAATATTCTTCAATCTGAGAAATTGATGTACACGTAAACATCTTATTATATACGATGAACTTCTTTTCAATTCTTTTCACTTTTCAAATGGATTGTGGACTTCTTTCAAAGTCCACAATATTTGTATTTGTTCATAATGCATGTGTTTGTTAATAATATCTGTATTCGATCATAATATTTCTCACATGATTTTGGGTTGATTTGGTTTTGATTTGGGTTAATCTGCTTCTGATTTTGGGTTAATTTGGTTCTGATTTGGAGTTAATCTCCTTCTGATTTTGGGTTGATTTGGTTCTGATTTAGGGTTAATCTCCTTCTGATTTTGAGTTGATATTTGGTTCTGATTTTGGGTTAATCTACTTCTGATTTTGAGTTGATTTTGTTCTGATTTTCGGTTAATCTGGTTCTGATTTTGGGTCCGTTTTCCTAGCTACTGCCAAAAAGTTTTAGTAAAACTCGTTATTCGACATTGTTTAACTTTTTCATGTTTTTAGTCTCCTTAATATTGGTTTTGCCTTTTTGACATTGTTAGTTCGTTTAGCAACCGTATAAAAGTGTTGCTAAAAATCCAACAATAAATTGCCAAGTGAAATCAATTTGAAGTTAAAAATTCATCTTGCGTTTTGTCAATTGCATTACAATTGCAATATACCTTCCATGGATATTGTGCTTTCTCTCAGATTAGGTGTATGAAATTTTCAGACCCTGATGTCCATCCAGGAGATCACAGTAGATGAAACCTGAAGGGAAAACTCAGTTGTGACAGAATCGACATATCGATCTCTATTATACGATAACATCCGTGCGCTGTCAGAAATTGTCGCTGTCGTACTATCAATTCAATGTAAATCATTTATACAGTCCGTATTTTAATACCCTCACAACAGAATGTTCAAAATTTCAATTTTCTCAATTTGAAAATGTCTTCATCAAAAATCACCAACTTTAGACAATTTTGCGTCAAAATTATCAACTTTTGGCAATTTTGCATTAAAATTATTAACTTTTGTCAAGTTTGGATTAAAATTACCAACTTTTGGGGATTTCGCATATTGAAATTAAACTTAATAACCGTAGAAAAGATTTGATTCATGTTTATCAAAAATTGGTTGTGCCTAAACTTTAGTTAATCTTAAACATGGGTTCATAAGGTTGTAGGTTTATCTTCAATAAGATCAAAGCTCGAGCTTCGATAATAAACTTTGATTCTTCTTAAATTTCGGTTCATTTGAAACTTTTATTCAACTTAAACTTTGGTTCATCTTGAACTTCGGTTCATCTTAAACTTAAGTTCATCCTAAACTTCGGTTCATCTTAAACTTCTTTTGTATCTTCATTTGCTCGAGTACATAATTTTAATTGGCCTAAAAAAGCAAGAATTTAGAAATAAAGCATTTTGAAAGAGCATTTAAAAGTAATTTACAAATATATAGAATCGGCATGATTAAGTGTTGTGCAAGTTGCAATGAAAACGATGATTACTAGACTAGCTAAGCAATTGATAATGGGCGTAAGCACGCAATGAGTCGCGGTTGTATACAGACACGTGATCTAGCTTGTACACTGATTGATTAATTAATGAATTATCTAATTAATTAATTAATTAGCTCTTCGTGTTCTCTTTCATTAAGATCACTCCGCCACGCAATTGTTGCCGTATGGGTAATACTTTTTTGACTTAATCTTCCGAAAGAATTACTCAGGAAGCAACTTCCGTTTCCATTACTCCTTTTAGTGCAAATTTTGCATAATATGTTCGTTATCTTCAAGATAAGCTCACAATTTTCTTACTCTTTTCCCCCTCGAACTCGCTACCAAAACAAATTGCTAATAAAAAACGCAAAATATTAATGGAGAGGATAATTTCTTCATTACCCAGGAAAAACATTTTTTTTGCCTGCAAACCATCGTAATGGAATCAAGATTTTGTATTTCTTTTTGCTTGTTTATTTATTAATGAGGATATTTAGTGCTTCATTTATTAAGTATATCTTTATTGATATTTTTTTATTGGATTTATATTTTGTTGTACTTATCTAAGTGCAAATTTTGTTTAGTTGGGTGAATTTTGTTTAGTTGGGTGAATTTTGTTTAGCTGAGTGAATTTTGTTTATTTAGGTGAATTTGACTCTTCAAGTAGTTGTGGGTTTTCACTTGCATTTCTCGTTAATTTCATGACTTGTGCCATAAACGAGAGTTCGATAAATACGTAGGAAAAATCGATAACCAGTGTGGGTAGAAATTGCGGTACCTCGTCGTATGACTTACGTAACTGCTCCCTTAACAATGACTCACTGAAAATAAACTCTCGATTTATATTTTTTTTCAAATTTTTTTCTTGCGTGTGATTTCATTTTTCAGTCTTCTTTCCTTTATTTCTTCATTCAGCCTCAAATTTCAACTTTGTTTTTGGAATAGTGAAAACAAGTGAAGTAGAAACTAATCAGGTGACATTAATGAAAGAAAAACTAATGAAGGAAAAATTAATGAAGGAAAACCTGATGAGGGAAAATTAATGAAGAAAAACTGATGAGGGAAAATTAATGAAGAAAAACTAATGTGGGAAAATTAACGAAGAAAAACTAGTGAGGGAAACATTGATGAAGGAAAAATAAATGAGGGAAAAACAAGTGAAGGAAAAATTATTGTAAAAAAAAAATAAAGAGAGGGAAATCTTTATCAAACATGTCATTAGATGCGAGTTAGCATATGCTATTTAATACTTCCTATTCATTATAATGAAGTAGGTAAGTCATTAACATGTATACACAGCACATCATCAATCGATGCCAAATTGCTGAATACCGAACACACAACATTTGTACATCTTGATGTCATTGATCATTTGAAGTTCATGTGCTAACTACACATATGTTTTCTAAAGATTTCTCTCTCCATACGCGATTGGAAACACACTTCTCCTAACATGGATTGTACATACACATTTCTCAATATATTTTACTTCGTTAGATTAAACACACAAGAATTAAAAACCCAGAGGAAAATGTTTATTTACTTATCAAAATTATAAAATAAACTAGTGAACCTTAAAATCCCCAGCAGAAAAAAATTAAAGTCGGCTTAACAAAATAAAACCAAATTGCGTGGAAAAATAAAAAGTAGCACAGTTTTCTTGAAAGTATCAACTTGATACCAAAAAGTATCAAATTGATCATAAAAAGTATCAAATTGATTAAAAAAAGTATGAAATTGATCACAAAATCTTCATCAATTTGATATTTTTGATATCAATTTGATACTTTTAAGTAAACTGTGACAGTAAGTAAAGAATTGGATGTAAAGATTCAAAAGTACAGAATTAGAAATAAAGAAACAAAAGTAAGAAACAAAAGTAAAAAACAAAAGTAAGAAACAAAATTAAGAAACAAAATTTTCCAAGAATCATGTTTAAAAAAACGGAAGAGAAAAATAGTTGAAAATAGGCAGTTGAAAGGACGAGTTGGCGGAGAGGATCGATAAACGGAAGTATAGAAAGAAAGTATAACGTTTTTGAAAAAGCATTTTTGTGATGGTTGGTAGTTACTGATCAGGGTAGATGGGAGGCCGGTTAATGCTTCGCGGAAAATAAAACGATCGAAAAAGGGTGAGCAACCCCTCGGCAGTATACATATATAGAAGGGTCTTTTGCTTACCGGACCTTACCCAACCAACTTTGTGTTGCAGAAATGCAGATGACGCACTGTACGTTGACGGTACGATATATAGAGTCAACCAGCATAAAAGAGAGGGTGACGGACAATTGACAGTGCTTTACGTACGCCTGCGTGACGCTGTTTCATGTCAGGGAACGACGTTTCTCGTAGCGACAAAAAATTTCAACTTTTCTTCTTGTTTCACTTAAACCTCTACTTCCTGCTCGTTTTTCATACTTCCTGTTTACTATACTTTCAGCAAAAAAGCTTCATACAACAGTTGACTCTTATTTACCCTTTTGTATCACAGAATTTCGTCGCTTTTTTAACTTAATTTACGATTCAAATTAACAGCAGCCAATTAATCAGTTGCAGTGCATCAAAATTGCTTTTTAGATCTAGTGTATTCTTTTAGATTAGTTTTGGGTCGTTTTCGGTCATTTTTGCAGATTTTACAAGGTTGTAGATCGTTTTAGGGTCATTTTTGCGAATTTTAGATAATTGTAGACCATTTTAGTTAATTTTTTACCTTTTTTATCGTTATAGATCATTTTAAGATATTTTTGCCAACTTTAGATCATTGTAGATTATTTTTGGCAATTTTTATACATTTTAAATCGTTGTTGATCATTTAAAAAGAATTGATACCCATTGTAGATCATTCTATGTCATTTTTGGTCATTTTTGGTCATTTTAGATCATTGTATATCATATTCGATACTTTTAGATCATTGTAGGTTATTTTAGGTCCTTTTCACCTATTTTTAATCGCTACAGACCATTTTAAATTTTTTTTTGCCAATATTAGACCATTGTAGATCATTTTTGGTCAATTTTGCTCACTTTACATCATTGTAGATTATTTAAAAATTTTTTTGCTCATTTTAGATCATTGTACATATCATTATAAATACTTTTAGATGTCTATAGATTATTTTAGGTCATTTTAGACTATTTTAAAATATGTTTGCCCTTTTTAGATCATTTTAGATCACTGTAGATCATTTTAGGTCATTTTAGACTATTTTAGAACATTTTTGTCCATTTTAGATCATTGTAGGTCACTTTAGATTATTTGAGAACATTTTTGCCCATTTTAGATCATTGTAGATCATTTTAGGTTATTTTTACACATTTTAGATTATTTTAAATCATTTACGCCCATTTTAAATCGCTATAGATCATTTTAAAAAATTGTTGCCAACTTTAGATCATTTTCAGTAATTTTTACCCATTTTACATCCTTTTGTATAGATCATTTTAAAACATTTCTATCCATTTTAGATCATCTTAAGTCATTTCTGAATATTTTAAATCATTGGATATGATTTTTCCCCATTTTAGATCATTCTATATGATTTTAAATAATTGTAGATCATTGTAAATTATTATTTTAGGTCATTTTAGACTATTTTATAATATTTTTGCCCATTGTAGTTCATTCTATGTAATTTTAGATAATTTTAGACCATTGTAGATTATTTTAAGACATATTTAGATCATTGTACTTAATTGTATATTATTTTAGGTCATTTTAGACTTTTTAACGACATTTTTGCTCATTTCAAATAATTATAGATCATTTTAGATCATTTTTGCCCATTTCACATCATTGTAGATCATTTCAAACATTCTGCCTATTTTAGCTAATTGTACATTGTCAATTTTAGACTATTTAAAATTATTTTAGATCATTTTGAACCATTTTAAGACGTTTTGAACAATTTTAAGACGTTTTGAAACATTTTAAGACATTTTGAACCATTTTTAGACATTTTGAACCTATTCTTAAGACATGTTAGATCATATTAAATCATTGTAGATCATATTAAATCATTGTAGATTATATTAAATCATTGTAGATCTTCATGTAGAGTGAAAAAGGCTCTTTGTTAAAAATCTCTTCCATCTCGGAGTGTGTTTTGAATAGGCGGCGTATCTGTTGGGCAGACTATACTATTTTGCCTAGAAATGTTGACACTTTTTTGTTGTTGGTAAAAGGGAGACAAGATATTTGGATTTGTTGGGGCTAAATCGAGATAAAGTGGAAAGTGTAGTCGTATTAAAATGAACGACATCATGTCGTCTGGTCGTTGTGCGGGCCAGGTTAACGAATAATTCGGCTAAAGTCGCAGGCTCACTGTGTTGTCTGGGCAACGTTCCCGACCGGTCGATGCCTCTTGTTATCATTCCTTCTCTCTTCTTCTCCTGCTGTCCTCTTCTTTCTCCCTTTCGCGGATGAATCCTACCAGGCGTGGCACACGTGCACGCAGATTCAATGAAAATTTTTGTGATGCAAAAATCTAGGCTATCATCGCTTCATTCATATTTTGCTTTCTACTCTTATTCAAAAGAAATTCCAAATTATCACCACCTTCATCGCTTTTTGCATAGTTTCATCATCTTCATCCTTTTTCCTACTTTTTTTTTTGCAATTTTCTCAGACTTTTTGCCTTTTTAAACGTTACTTTTTATCGCGCTTTGCCATAGGGGATGTAACATAACATTGGATAATATAAAGAGATGACTTTAGATAATATTCAACAAGACATCTTTTATCTCTATGATTACAGGGGAAAACATTTTTTCCAAAGTTTCGTTAAGTTTTATCAAAGGGGAAAAATTGCTATGTTTAAGGTTTTAACAATACACAGAAAAAAAGAAGTGTAGTTTTAACCTTAATATCCGTGTCAAAATATCAACTTCTGGTTCATTTGTTCACTTTATATTGATTTTCAGTTCATTTCTAGTTTTAACACGAATGCAAGTACTTTTCTAAAACTATTTGCATCAAATCAAACACTTATTTTTTTCTGTGTAGCAGAGAAAATACAATCTAATGCGTAATAGAATAATTTTTGCATAGAATAATTGTGGCTCTACGTATGTGACACGACCTCTTGACTGATTGCATGACCATAAGAAAATAAATGCTTAAAGCCATGTCAAAGTTGTGATATACGTTTTATATGGCGGTTTATATAATTCTTATAAGACATACGACAACTTTGACATGCCCTTAAATCGAGGTTGTAAGAAATATTTCTGTCCTGAATATTATTCTGCATCTTTATTCAGAGGCAAATTAGTTACGACTATAACGTTTATTCATTAATTTTTTCCGTTTAGAACCTTAATTATAAAATAAAAATGTGTAAAAGACACTTGTGGCCTTTTAAAAAATTAAAAAGACACTGTATATATGTCAAAATAAATTTATATAATTATTCTATTTAATGATCTAATATTGAATTTAATAGTTTAATTATTAGTTAATTATTAATTAGGTTTAATAATTTTATGATTTGTAAACTACTCAAGAATGATTCCTAAACGATTTAAGAATCATTTGTAAACTGTTTGAGAATCTTTCTCAGATTTTTGAAAAACCATTCGTAAATTTATTAGGAATTACTCGCAATTTGGTTGAGAATCATTAGCAAACTATGCTGGAATCTTACTCATTGTATAGGAATCTTTCTCATTGTATAGGAATCTTTCTCATTGTATAGGAATCTTTCTCACTGTATAGGAATCTTTCTCATTGTATAAGAATCTTTCTCAAATTGTCTCGGAATCCTTTTCAAACAATCAAGGAATATTTCTCAAATTGTCTAGGAATCTTTGTCAAATGATACATTAAATATTAAATAAGCTCTTTGGTAGGATCTTAATAATTTGATTCAAACTAATCTTTATTGAAACATTTATTCAATCTAATTTCAAACATCGTTTTTAAAATATAAAATGATAAATATATGAAACAAAGAAAAAAAATACACGCATTAAAAATCAGTGCACGCGAATCAATGAGTAGAAAAAGTACGAAACGATTTCTGGAAAAGAGGCTGAGAATGAGATTCTAAAGGGCTGAAAAGCGAACAGCTATGATTTTCTGTAGCTGGGATTCTTGAGAATGACGTTTTTTTCGCGGCCTTGAAAGACGGAATGCTGCATTAAAGTAGTGTATGATAGTAGTTAGTATAGTGGAGTATAGTATATTGTATATACAGTATGGCTGGGAGCGGTGCCGGCGTCAATGGCGACCACGTTGCTTTGTTATCACTCCGTCTTGCTCTCTCAGTGCAAAGCTATCGATCTGTGCAAGAAGGAGGGTATATCTACAACTCTCTTGCTACCTCCAATGAAATGGCTTCCTCTGCCTTCGTCCCTTTCTCCAGCTTCTTCCCTCTGACCCGCCAGACTCCTCTACTCTCTTGTATTTAACATCCCTCCTACCCTCGACTAATCTCAGTCATGCCAGGTTCGTACTTAGGTGGGTTTATCCAGAAAAGGAGGGAAAACCTACTCACTTTTCTTCATAATTCAAAGCAACACGTGGGCTTTACTAGCTTGTCCTAAATTCACATCTGTGCCTCCTTTCAATTAAATCTCATTAAATAAATTCACTTTCTTTACAAAACTAGGCTATTTCTTTCTTTTGCTATAGCTTTTTCATGTCTTTTGCTTTATCTCTAGTTTTCGTTATCTTTTGTTTTCGTTATTTTTTCTTTTCGTTATCTTTAGTTTTCTTTATCTCTCTTTTGCGTTATTTACTATTTTCTTTCAGTTTGTTTATCATTTTCATTTACATTTTACAATTCTAATTTTTATCCGAGAAAGTTTTTTCTTTCAATAATTGTATGAAACAATTAAGTGAACAATTGTATGAAACAATTAAGTGAACAATTGTATGAATCAATTAAGTGAACAATTGTATGAAACAATTAAATAATCAATTAAATGAACAATTAAATATATGTTCATATTCTTAATGTACGGTCCCTGCAAAACATTGACGTACCTTTAAATTACGCAGTATTTTAACTTTCTTTAGGTTACTTTAACTTTGGTCAGCCTTTGTTTAGCTTTGTTTAATTTTGTTTCATTTAATTTAGCTTTGATTAACTTTGTTTTCTTTGTTTGCCTTTGTTTAGATTTGATTAACTTTGTTTATCATTAGCTTATTCTTTAGCTTGTTTTAACTTTCTTAATTCTTGATTATAACTTTGTTTAGCATTAATCAACTTTGTTTAGCATTAATCAACTTTGTTCGTCTTTGTTTTAAAAGCAGTGCGTATAACTTCAAACCTCTAGGGTATTATTCCATTCATTTAAACCTAAGTAGAAAAAGTAAATATTTTTCAGACATTCATTTCTTCTATCGATTTTTAAGTAAAAAATACAAATAATGGTCAGACGCATTTCTTTAACTTGAAGTGCCCTCAAGTAGAAAAAGTACGTTTGATACGGCGTATTAATTTGAGACCTATTTTTAAGAATAGTAGATATTTTTTAAGAATAGTAGACTTATTAAGTAGATACACAAAATATATCACAAAATCTTCATCAATTTTATATTTTTGATATCAATTTCATACTTTTGATTGCAAAAAGTATCAAATTGATCATAAAATCTTCATCAATTTGATATTTTTGATATCAAATTCATACTTTTAAGTAAACTGCGAAACTGCCATTTTTACGAGAATTGTCCAAAAACCATTGTATTAACTGCTTTTTAAATGTCATTATAAATTTCTGGTAACTGCTCACGAGTTAATGCACGTTTTTCAATTTTTTCTCTCTCAGGATTATCAGATCTGGAAAAAACTGTTTCATTTAAAGTGCCTCGATCAATAGAATGAAAAAGAAAAAGAAGAGTCAATATTAAAGTGCCTCTACGAGGATTACCGAGCTTTAAATAAAATTCTATTCGCTAACATCGCATATTCTTCATGCAATCACTCTGATAATTTCTTTATCATGCATGTTATAGTGCTTTTATCTTATCTCACTTTCCATTGTAATTGAGAGCAACACGTGAGCTCAACTAGTTTGGCCTATATTTAAAACTAATAGGTTGTTGTCAGATCCTTTTCGAGTATAGGGTTTCAATGACTTAGAAAAATCGTTATGTACTTTTCTCAATAGCCACGTGCCTTGCATCAATTTACCTAATGCTACTTCATCACAGTAATAGCACAGTCATTATCCGTCCTACAGATTTTTTTAAATAGCTCTGCAAATTACTTTCTATACAACGCAGTATTACTGCAAATTACTCTCAATGTAGTGTACTTTTACTGTCAATTACTTTTGTTGTATTGTTGACAATGTCTTTCAATACCTTTCGTGAAATTATCAATGTTTTTCAATACTTTCGTGGCATTGTTATCAATGTTTTTCAATACATTTCGTGAAATTGTTATCAATGTTTTTCAATACATTTCGTAAAATTGTTATCAATGTTTTTCAATACATTTCGTGAAATTGTTATCAATTTTTCTCAATACATTTCGTAGTATTGTTGCCAATGTCTTTCAATACGCACACGGAAAGAACTCTGTTAGTATTATTCCATTTAAACGCATTTAGAATAAAACCATCGGGTTCTACGTATTAGAAATGTTACTGTTTGCAGACTTATACCATCCGATAAACTTATTCCATCGGTCAGATGGAAAAGTAGTATGATTTCGAGCAATTCTTCTATTGAGAATATGATATCAAGCTGCGACTAAATGGACTAATTCTATCAGCTTTCTTTCCGTGTAGCATTGCTGACAATTGCTTCAATACAACAGAAATTTACTTTCAATACATCGAGGAATACATAATACATAGGGAAATTGCTAGTTTATGCAACTTGATGTTTTTGTGGTGAAATTTGTCTTCAATCTTTACAAACATTTAACGTAGCTACTTTTCTAGTCGCTATAACCAATGATATGTGCACATTGACATTTTGTACATCTTAATTTAAGATACTTTAAGTAACTTTGCCGTCACTTTTAAGATACTTCTTTTTGCAGTGTACAAATTACTCTTTTCTATTCATTATTCCATAGTCTTTTTTCTTCTATCTTGGCTACGAATGTGCCATATACGTACATACAAATTTTTACTTACATACAAATTTTTACTTACATACAAATTTTTACTTACATACAAATTTTTACTTACATACAACGATGTACGTAAAAATGAACGCACAAGAAAAACTTTCTGTTGTTTTTGATGCATGTGATTTTTTTGCCTGTTACCGCCCATAAAGACTTTCTGTTGTTTTTGATGCCTTGGAATTCTACAGGCATATGCCATGGAAAACAACAGTTTGTTTTTTCTGTGCGTATGAACGTACAAATGATGTGCAATGAACGCTCATTGCACAGATATGACATTTTTAATACCACCCTATTTGCAATTACGCCTGATTTTTGTGTAATTAAGTGCAGTGGAATAAACGACAAGGGAAAGAGCAGTTTGTACAATGGATTTTGACAGTAATTGGAATGAAATTTACACCGACTGATTTTGTGTGAGCAGTTATGCTGCATTGAGTTGAGGCTGGCTAGGCGTTATTGCAGAGTAGCCCACGTGGCGCAGGCGTGGGTTTGTTGTCACTCTATCTCTCTTGCTCTCACTCTTGAGCTACTACCAACATTATCAACATCGGAGCACGAGCCGTCAGCCGCTGCATTTATTGAACCGATTCCATTCTCTCCCTCTCCAATACACGTCTCCTTCCTTTCCCAAGTCTCACATCGGCATTCCTTCCAAGCCTCATCCTCTACCTTTCCATGTCTTTCACCCCCCACAAAGTCCTTCCACTCTTTCGTTTCAAATATCCCACATCGATTTAGACTTTATCATATTACTTTCCAGCCTATACCAAAGAGTCATTTTTTCCTCAATCAAACAGTTTCACGTAGATGTTTTATATATCCAGAACGGCTTTTTTATAGTGACGTAGGTACATTTCGAATGACATCCCGAGTCGAAATTTAGACTTCAGTTTTGATTTTTTTCTAAGGGACTTAAGGATGCAAAGTAGACTGAAGTAGAGACTTTTTAGCGTCTACAAGTTGCGGGTTTAGATGCATCAGATACAGGATTGAAAATATAGGTTTTACGAAAGTCGTTAAAATCACTGAAAAAACAAAATGTTCTTTTTCAATGCATCATCTGTTAAATTCCAAGATAAATTGGAAATCTACAGGCATATGCCTGTAAAAATTCAAGTTCATCTTGAAATATAACATTTTGTTCTTCCTGTGATATTGAAGATTACTTTTTTTTTTAATTCAATATTACTTCTGTTTACTTCGTGAAAATGCTTTAAAATGTATTATATCTATTATTTAAAGGGTAATTAGAGAGAATGTGTGTGCAAAATTTAATTTCCAAATTACGTAACAAATTACAATAATCAAATTATTAGTTCTAATTATTCTGATTAAATATAATGAGTAGGGGAAGGTGGGGCAAGACGGGATAGCGGGGTAAGACGGGATAGCGTCTTTTTACGAAAACCAATAAGTTTTAAAAAATTCTAAAAACGCTATT
>WNHD01001613.1:0-21855 GCA_011057455.1 Ganaspis sp. Gsp50 | reverse complement strand
CAATTTTGCAACTTATCGAGCCGAACAAAATAGCATATAGTTCCAACATGAAATTAGTAACTCAACAATTGTTTAAACAATTTATTGTTGCTATTTACTTACTTTTTACATATAGCACCTAGAGAGATGCAATTTTTTCTCAATTTTGCAACTTATCGAGCCGAACAAAATAGCATATAGTTTCAACATGAAATTAGTAACTCAACAATTGTTTGAATAAATAATTGTTGTTAATTAGTTGCTTCTTACCTGTTGCTCTTAGGAAGATGTCGTTTCTTCTCAATTTTGCAAATTATCAAGCTAAACATAAAAGCAAACCAATATCCTATATTAAATTAAATAATTTATTTTAAATAATCTTTTTAAAACAATTTTTAAAAGATACACTTTTTCTTAATACGTAAAAGTAACATAAACTTTGTGAGATTTTATGATTTGATGAGAATGAGTGTAATCATTGTAGATAAAAAATACTTTAAAAATTGGTATTTTTCTTAGGTTATAAAGTAAGAGGAAAGCAATTTTCACATTTAGCTCGATATTCTGTGATGCTATGCTCAGCGCAAACAGGTCTTTTGCATTTGATGCAACTTTGACGTGTGTTTCTTTTTTTATTCTGTGTGTTGCACTTATAACATTTGCCTGTTTGCTTTTTGCGGCCAGTTGTATCTCTCTCAGCAACTTCATACAATTCACTTTCCTGCTCTTGACAAGTCTTTGCAACTGGCTTACCTATACGAAATAATTTAAAATATATACTACATAGTACATTATAACTGAATAATTATTATTAATGAATAGTAAATATGGTAAATGAAATATAATTTTAAGGTAAATGATATAAAAATGAATAAATAATCATTTCTCGACAAAATATCTCAAATACGTACCTAAAATACATTCAATTGCTGATTTGATGTTGAAATGTTGAGTGACTCTAGGATTATTCGATCTTTCCAAAATCAATGGGCGGCAGAGTTCTTCGCCTAAGCTTTCGAGAAAATGTCTTCTTTGTGACTTCTTCACCGCTGTCAGTGAATTATTTTCTTTAAAAATAATGTACGCAGCGAGGGCTGCCGTATCCAAAAGATTGAAAAACATTGCCAATGGCCAACGCAATGTTGATCTTTTTGTGGTGTATTGGGACAACATCTTGTCCATCGTATCCACACCTCCTTTCGTTTCATTATAATATAAAATTATATCTGGCTTATTGGCCGGACCGGAAACAGCATCATCACTGTGCATTGTAGACAGCAAAACCACAGATTTATTTTTCGCTGGTACGTACGAGCACATAGTAACACTATTAGAAAAACCAAATAGCGATGATTTTACTTCTCTTACAGATGAAGGCTTGAACTCTTTGGGCACGTATCTTTTGTTTTTTTTTAATGTCCCAACGATAGACAGACCCCATTTTTGCAGTTCGTTGGCCAATGGCAAAGTTGTGAAAAAATTGTCTGTGGTCACATTTCTTCCTGATCCTTTATATGCACAAACTAAATCTTTTACAACTCGTTCTCCTTGTTTGACTTCTCGCGTGTTATTTACTTTTCCTGTGTATAATTGCCCTCGCAATGGATAACTGCTAGCCGAATCACAAACCCACCATATTTTTATGCCATACTTGCTAGGTTTCGATGGCATATACTGCGTGAAAGAAGTACGGCCCCTGTAACCGAATAATTGCTCATCTACTGTAACCGATTCGTTTGGTCGGTAATGAGACTCTAAATTTGCCATTATCTTTTCAAACACTTCCCGTATCGGTGCAGCTTTATCAGTTGTTCGTCGAACTGCTCTTGTTGAGGAACAATCAAATCGTATGAATTGAAGAATGTCTTTAAATCTGTTTCTTGACATGGTTGCACGATACAACGGATATGCATTTTTTGTCCAAAGTTCGTTCAAAGCCTCCTTACTTGATTGATGACATCCCATCACCAGTAAAATTCCAGTAAAAGCTGATAATTCGTCGTCTGTAATTTGTTTCCACGTTCGCGGCTGTTTATCTAGGTTCTTGCTATTCCATTCAGCATAAAAAGCGTCAGCTTTTTCGTTGGAATATCTGATTATTATGTCTCGAATATCAGAGCTAAAAATACAATTGAAAATTTCAAGTCGGGACAAATTTTTTGTTATAGGATTAGGACCAATGAAATTTTTTTCTCGAAGTACGTTTTGTGCTCTGCGACGATGCATGGGAGGAGGTTGTTTATACCACTTTACATCATCTTTATTCGCGAAGAACTCATTGTTAGCAGCCTCATCATCATTTTCCAAAGCCATTTCCTCATCAGAATCACTTTCCTCTTCAGAGTTACTTTCTTCATTTATTTCTACTTCCATCAGCTCTGTTGAAGCATCAGAATCAACACAAGTCTCGATAAGTGATTCTTCATCACTATTCTCCACATCACACAACTCTGTTTTATCCGAATCGGAGTCTTCTTCAATCACATTTCGAAAAAACGTTTGTCTCTCTTCACGTGACAACCTTTAACCAAAATTACCAACATTAAATGATAATCTTTAAGAAACAAAAAATATATATTTAGTTCCAAAAACAATCGATAAAAATGGGATAATTTTGGTAAAAAATTATCCATCCTTCCATTCATCCATACATCCATACAGTTGTCCATTCATCCATCCATACAGTCGTCCATCCACTCCTCCATCCATTCATCCATCCATGCAGTCGTCCATTTACCTATCCATCCATTCATCCATTCATCGATCCACTCCTCCACTCCTCCATCCATTCATCTGTCCATTCATGCAGTCGTCCATTTACCTATCCATCCAATCATCAATCCACTTCTCCATCCACTCCTCCATCCATTCATCCATTCACTCCTCCGCCCATTCATGCAGTCGTCCTTCTACCTTTCCATCCATTCATCCATTCATTCATTAATCCACTCATACATCCACCCACTTGTTCATTCATCTATTTAAATACGTACCTGTTAACAGCAGCTGCAGAAAGATACTCCACCCGTTTCCGACCACTCATCTTGTAACTTATTATAACACACTCAATTGATGTAAACAAAACTCACATGTGGCTGCGTATGATATGGGAGCGGACAAATGTTTACTGTATAATTGCGTTTGAAGGTTTATATTCAAGTACTTTAACTTATTAATTTTTTACATTAAATAAACTATCGATGGGTATTTATGTATTTTTTACTCTGAACTCAGGTTTCGTGGTTACATCTAGTTATCCGAATTTCAGGACGTGTTAAAAATTGTGAAAAATTAATTTTTGTACTTGACTTAGGAAATTTGAATAATTAATTTTAGGATGCGTTTTTAGAAATTAAATTACGCCATAAAATGAACCTCCCGGGGTCAAAACAACCTACGCGTGACCTTGACTGGCCCCGCGTTCAGTGAGTCTCCAGCTGTTTCAGGGGTCAACGAAAATCACGCGGAGGTTGATTGATCTCGGGAGATTCAAATTAAGATCTGTAAAGTCCTGAACATGTTCTAAAAATAATTTTCATTTGCAAATTAAAATTATTTAGGCTAATAAAAAGTTAATAAACAATTTCGAAACGGAATTTCGTTTCTTTTCTACACTTTTTCTTTATAAAGGAAGTTATAAATCTCCCCATTTACAACTTAAAAAACTACAACATTGAAAAAAATCTGCATCTTCCTAAGTGTTAAATATAAAAAGTAAATAAATTATAACAATTAATTGTTTAAAAAATTGTTGAATCACAAATTTATCATAAAACTATATGCTGTTGTATTCAGCTTGATAAGTTGCAAAATTGGGAAGAAACGACATCTCTCTAGGTGCTATATGTAAAAAGTAAGTAAATAACAACAATTATTTGTTTAAACAATTGTTGAGTTACTAATTTCATGTTGGAACTATATGCTATTTTGTTCGGTTCGATAAGTTGCAAAATTGAGATAAAATTGCATCTCTCTAGGTGCTACATGTAAAAAGTAAGTAAATAACAACAATTATTTGTTTAAACAATTGTCAAATTACTAATTTCGTATGTATTCTTTATTTGTTATTACATATGGCAGAATTAATTGCAAAATTAGGAAAAAACTGCATTTTTTTTGGTGTTCTGAGAAAAAAGTTCAAAATATTAATAATAAATTGTTTAAACAAATAAAGAATGCAATACGTCATCAGTAAAATACATTATTTGACAGTATTAAACATTAATACCAAAAATCCTTAATGATTCCAAGCGTTTTTTTCAAAATATAAATAAAAGAAATTAGAAATACACTGGTACCCTCCTTACATAAATTGACAAATGTTATAAATAAACAATTAAACGTATTGCAAAAAAATTTGTTTTCATATTTTTCGAAAGCTTTTAAAATTTTGTTCACTGACTTCAAAGGGCAATCAAATTGATACAAATCTCTAGAAGATATTACAACATTAAAATCGTCCGACCCACCCTGGGTGGGCGTCGGGCGTGCGAAGGTTAACGTAGTTATTGGATTTTGTATTTTAATAAATTCATTTATCTTATTTTGTTTATAAGAAAAGTTAAGTTTTAAAACTTGTGTCTTCATTTGAAGATCATAGAAAAAAATTTAGTTTAAATGAGTTTCGTGCTATTTTGAACAAATACTAAAGTACATTGACGGTGGCACCCTCTCGCTGGTTTAAATTTGTTGCGAGTTATTTTAATACGATTTTAGTGTTCAAACAGCACTTTTTTTCTAAATATATATTAAAATCATGTTAAAAAATTTAGTTTATTTATATATTTACTTATTCTAGTTGATTATTTTACTCTTTGAATAGATTTTCCTTTCTATTGAAATTTTAAATTCTCAATGCTTTTTTAATTCAATAGTATTTGACTTTCAATTGAATTGATTTCGAGAGTTCCAATGCCATGCTTTTTTTAGAATAAGATATAGTCATCTCTATCAATCGTGCCGCTAAAACTCTATCAATAGTGCCGTTTTCTTTTGCTCTCACTTGAGCTCTCTTTTGTTTCCTTTATATAAATTTAAGGCAATCTGCGGCACTATTAATAGAGTTGACTGTACGAAAGAAAATGAACTTTATCATAACGAAAATAATTTGCATTTAAATTTGTGAAAAGTTCTGAAATTCCACTAGAGATTGTTCTTTGTGTAATTACTATTTTTCGATTACTTATTCTTTTGTGGTCTTTCGTTACCATTTTAGATCTAAAAACAATTATGTTCTATGTAAGCTAACATTTTATTAATACAATTTTTGGCTATTAGTAAAGCATTTATATTGTACACAACACAAAATATTCTTGCATTAATAGTTTTCTAGATCAATTTATGTACATTTATAAAAATGTCTAAGAATTAATGCCCGTGCCATCTATATAATTTAAAAAAAATTTTGTCAATTCCAAAAATTTTCTACACAAATGTAAAAAAATAATTTTGAATTTAATTAATATTTAATTTCTACTTAGTTATTCATTTTAAGCAAAAAACTTAATGTATTAAATTCTCATCAAACTATCATATGTATTGATCGCCAAATATCTTTTAATAAATATATTAAAAGAGAATATTTAATATAAACTATTTTGAACTAATATTTAAATAAGAATCATATTCCCGGCTAGCTTCAGTAGGCATTGTTTTGCGATGAACATTGAATAAGAATTGTCTTGCACTAGAACTTGGATAGGCATCTTTTTGCACTGAAAGTTGAACAAGAATTATCTTGCACTAAAAAGTGAATAAGCATCATTTTGCACGAAAACCTGATAAGAATTATCTTGTATTGATATTTGAATAAGCTTTTTATGAAAGGGAGGCGTCGATTTGTTACCTGAAACAAGTATGTGGAAATTAGTTATCCCGAAAAGTTTAAGAAACCAAGTTTTGGTAGAGAATCATAATAACGTTCAGGTTGGACATCTTGGTATGGAATAAACATACCATAGAATCTCTGAATTTTATTTTTGGCCAGGAATGTACTTAGATGTAATTAACTACGTTAAAAAATGTCATATTTGTCAGAGAACAAAGGAGAGTAATAGGCCGAAGATAGGGTTTATGGGTAAGACATTGCTGGAAGAGCCATGGACAATGGTAGCAACCGATATCATGGGACCCCTTCCTTTAACAAAAAATAGGAATAAATATATTTTGGTATTTGTTGATTTATTTACAAAGTGGATGGAGGTAGTAGCAGTTAAAAAAGCAGTTGGTCAAACGATTGAGAGCGAATTTCACAAGAGAATTATTTCCAGGTGGGGAACACCTCGAATTCTGTTGTCAGATAATGGCACGGAATATGCGAATAAGGGAAATAAGTAAAATGGCAGAGAAATTCGGAATTAGACACACGTTTGTATCGAGATACTATCCTCAGGCTAACCCGACAGAAAGATGCAACAGATCAATTAAAACGACAATTAGAGCTTATCTTGAGAAAGAACTCAGAGTGTGGGATAATAATCTAGAAGATTTGCAATTTGCGTTAAATACATGTAAATATGCCTCGACAAATTACCAGTAAGGCCGAAATCAAGGAAGATAATGATTTAAAGGATGAGGCTGTAGGTGGAATGGATGAGGAAGTCGATTATGAGGCTGTAGGTGGAATAGACGAGGAAATTGATGATGAGGCTGTAGGTTAAATGAATGAGGAAATTGATTTTGAGGAAAGCGTGGAAACTGATAAAACAGTTGAGAAGGAGGAATGGAGAGAAGGAATAATGTCACAAAAAATGGTCTGGAGAGTTAGAAGACAGATTGAGGCGGAGCAAGATCTAAATGGTATAAGAGACAGAGAAGAAGAGTGTCAAAGGAGAAGAGTTGCAGATGAATTGGAGACGAGAAAATATAGAAATGACGAAAGGCGGAGATCCTAAAAAGAGAAATGGAGGAGAAGTGGAAGAAACTAGAAGATTAAAATGAAAATGTATGGAAATTTGAAAAAAAATCCAGAAATCTTAAAAGATATCTCCAAACTAAGGGACTCGAGCATTAGGACAACGTCAAAAAAGCTTTGCGATTATCTTTAGTTAATAGTACATTATGCACGTAGGAAGTAAAGCGGGTGATTCTCGGCCGAGCTTGATGTTTGCGGTACGAGGCGTAGCCGAGTACTGTAAACAAGCGAGGACAAGAAACGCTTACCTCCGAGGTGCATACGACTTTTTATGTAACAGAAGTATGTTTTGCTCGGTTACTCCGCGTGTTTTCAAAAAGTAAAGGTAAGCTTTGCGTCTCGAAAACGGGCCGAGAAACCGAGGAAAACATGCTTCTGTTACATAAAGAATTTTATTGTTTGAATGAGAAGGAAAATCTTGAGAATTGTAAAAGTGTTGAGAATTTTAAAGCCGTCGAAAATGAAAATGTATCGGAAAACGACGAATTTTTAGAGTGAGATACTAATTACAAAGAGCTTTCTTAAAGAATAGGCTTCGTCCCGTTCAGGGGAGGGGGGATGTAACATAGTTACAGCCCTGCCAGGTAGGTTAGTGGGGTCACTGACCGTAAGGGCCCGCTACTGTATTGAGTTCGCGTCAGATCGCTTTTGGTTTTTCTTGCGAATATAAGTATTATCCGCATATTTTCTCGTACAACACTTTTCTCCACAACCTTCGTGTTTTATCGAATTTTGTGTGTCCTTTAATTTGACAATCCTTCATTTCCCAAATCCCTTCCTAATCGAATGTAATGTTCTCGCGGGCAGTTCATTATCACAATAGTTACTACTATACATGTGTAGTCACTACTTATTACTACTGCGCATAAAAATTTGTATATAGTCACTACTGCGCATATGTGGGCACCATTAACTACTAATGTGCATGAGTAGTCTGCATTAAATACTAATGAGCAATAATAATAATACAAAATGCTCCCTCGAATTAGTTTTATTTATTCCATCTCTTTTTTTTAACTTCTACAAAGTTCTTTGCTTTAATTTAATCTTATCTTATATCTTATATCTTATATCTTATATCTTATATCTTATATCTTATATCTTATATTTTATACATCATATTAAGATGCTTATATTGTATATATTTTATATTTTAACTTCTTTTCCCAATAAGAAATTATAAAAGGTTATATTATAATTATAATCTGACTCTACGACTTCTCTAATATTTAAAAACATTAAAGTTTTATCGAAATTTAAAATTTCTCGTCACTTTCAAGGTCACTTGTCAAACGAAAATTATATTCGTCTGACGAAATTTTCGTTTGACGAAATTAACTTCTGACGAAATCAATGGCTGACGAAATTTACGTTTGACGAAATCGACATCTGACGAAATTTATGTCTGACGGGATTTACGTCTGACAAAATGAATGTCTGACGAAATTTACGTTTGACGAAATTAACTTCTGACGAAATTTACGTTTGACGAAATCGACATCTGACGAAATTTATGTCTGACGCAATTTACGTCTGGCGAAATAAATGTCTGACGAAATCAATGTCTAACGTAATTTATGTTTGACGAAATCGACATATGATGAAATTTATGTCCGACGAAATTTACGTTTGACGAAATCCACGTCTGACGGAATTTACGTTTGAGGAAATAGACGTCTGACGATATCAATGACTGACGAAATTTACGTTTGACGAAATCGACGTTTGAAGAAATCAATGTCTGACGAAATTTATGTGTGACGAAATCGACATCTGATGAAATTTATGTCCGACGAAATTTACGTTTGACGAAATCGACGTCTGACGGTATTTACTTTTGACGAAATGGACGTCTGACGATATCAATGACTGACAAAATTTACGTTTGACGAAATCGACGTCTGATGAAATTTATGTCCGACGAAATTTACGTTTGGCGAAATCGACGTCTGGCGGAATTGACGTTTCACGAAATCGACGTTTAACGAATTGTAAGGGTCAAAGCACATCGAAAAATTTTAATCGTAAGACATAAGTGCGAGCAGTGCAGGAATATATCTCTGTCCTGCTTCCCTCATTCTTACGTCTTATGATTTGCGATTTACGATTCGACATGCATAAGCCTGAAATTTAGGTTTGACGGTCGACGCACGAATCATGTCGCAACTTAATATACTGTATGTATTTGTATATATAATAAGACAAATTTAAAGAGGAAGCTTTATTTTACGAAAATTTTATGAAAGCTTGGTTTGTTTCAAATAATTTTTTTAGATACATTAAATTATAGCATATAATTAACAATATATTTGATTATAACTAAAACATTATTTTTCATATAATTTTTAAATCATTATATATGAAAAAATTGGTATGAATAACGAATTTTTTTTTAATTTTTTGTAACAATCATTTACTTGTTTACACTATAAAGGAATATAATAAGCAAATAATTAAATAATAAATTGCAGTTTTTAAAAATTTATATTTTTATTTATTTAAAATTTAAGATAATTGTTTCTTTATTTATTTATCATTTTTTTATGGAACGTACACAAATAAACAATTTATACCAACAATTAAAAAAACATTAATTATTCACATCAATTTTTGCTCCTTTACAGGAAGCATTGTAATCGTGAAGATTTTCGATTTTCCAAAATTAGTCTAATTGTAAATCGACTTACTTTCATCTAAAAAGTTGAAATTCGAAGTTTGAAGTGAATGTCCAGATGTGTGTGTGTGTGTGTTTGTGTATGTATGCTTTGACCGATTTCAATAAAATTTAATGTACTTTTATTACTCGTGAATATAAAGATTTGTTGATAGGGATTTTCAGAAATTCTTACTCAAATTTTTTTTACTATATTTTTTCTTAAAAAAATCCGGTTTTTTACATAAAAACTTTTCTCTAATAAAAACTTTAAATAACTACAGATAAAATTAAATTCCTTGCATCGAGTCAAATCGATTGACCTATATAAAGTTTAAATTTAATCAATAATTGGTTAAGTAAATAATAATTTTCTATCATTTTTTACAATTAAAATCCCATTCTATCATATTTTTGTCACCAGGATATCGCGAGGACGTTTTAACCGAATTTAATAAATATTTTTGGAGTTTTTATTTGCATGAATATCAAGATTTGTATGTATGGATTTTTAGGCATTCTCAATCAAATTCTTTTAGTACATTTGTTCTTCACAAATTACGGTTTTTTGCATAAAATTGTTTTGCTTTTTAAAAATTGAAGTAATTAATAAAAAAAATTCCATTCCTTGCATCGAGAACAATAGATTCATATTTAAATGAAATTGGATATCAATCGACAAGTTAAAAAAGAATATGTACAGTCAACATTTTAATTTGAAAATTAAATAATAATAATTAATTATTTGGTGAATTAATAATTAAATAATTATTATAAAAATTAGATTATGCATTAAAATTTAAATTAAAGATTCAATCATACAAATGTAGAAAATTAAATGAATTAAAAAAATGTATTTAAAATAATTAATTTTACATTAATAAATCAAATTAATATATAATTTAAATTAATTTTAAAATGAGATGAACAATGCAAAATTTTTAAGGTTTATTAAAACGTGTGTGTATTAACAAAGATAATTTGAAAGGGTATTTTTCAGGGGATTTTTTTTTATTAAAAATTTTTTAGAAAAGTGTATACATTTTTTTATGAGTGAAGCAAAATGTGTTTTGCAATGAAAATTCTTATTTTATATTACAACGTTTTAAAATTAAAGAAAAAAGGTTATAATAAAACGTAAAGTAATAATCCTATATAATATACATAAATTTTATAATATCGTAATCTAAAACCTCTGTACTAATAACACGCATAATATTTCATCATAATTATGAATATTATACACAAAATATATGTAACAAATATAAAAATAAGACCAAACTTTCATCGAGTTTTTGTAAAATAATTTTTTTTTAAATATTTTTTTTATATATATACAATATAGTAAGTTGCGTCCATAATTCGTGCATTGTTCGTCAAACCTAAATTTTGACAAACATTGATTTCATTAAACGTCGATTTTGTAAGATCTTGATTTCTTCAGTCATTGATTTCGTCAGACGTAGATTTCGTCAAACTGAGACATGGAAAATTTCTAACAGGGGGGTGAAGCTAAGTCCTAAATTATATCAAATACAGAAATACTGTAATTCATTATATTTCCTCAAGACAGGACTCGACAACATATATTTCACATACTTACGTTGAAATAGTTGTCGTTATAACTCTCGTTCGAGTTCCGCCAATCAGCAATGAATTTATAGTAAATTGAATTTGAAAGTTAAATTTTGATTTCAAAATAGACGCTAAAATTTCGCCAAATACATGAATTCCATGTGCACTACTAAATTTCATTATTTCGACACCATCTGACAATTCTAACCAAAGGAGGGTGCCAATTGGTTTGGACTCTATTGCGCGAAATCAGGTCAAACAAAAGGGATACGCAAAACTGAACCGCAACATAATTCCTAAATTCTCAAACAAAACTCTAACAATAGAAGATCTTGAATTTTTCTAAAATCGGGTTATTCAGTGCCGAATCACTGAAATAACCAAACTCAAACAACATAACGCGAAACTTAAAGGGAGAGGCTTCGGCAACGAACAATCGAGGTTAAAAAACATGACTCTCAAAAATTGCGAGATAACCAAAGGTTATTAAATTCGGAAGTGCTTCAATCAGCAATTAAAATTTTAAAAAAAAATTCTATAATAATTCAAATAATTCTTAACAATTAAATCACGCGAGGGAATACACCACTATGCGTGATTCTCCGACTAAATACTCAAAAATTGTCAGTAACTTAAGTTCATCTCAAAATAAATAAATTACTCGACTGTCAGCAATGTAAGGGAGAGAGGGGTGGGTCATAAATTCTAATTAAACAAAATCAAATAAATTAGAAAACAATAGTAGTTGGTTTATTTTCTAATTCATCGATAAATTTCCAAAATAACAATAAATTCGGTTCTATCGGGGCTCATACAAAATGTTAATTATCAGAAGGGAGGAAACTAAATTGCGAAAATATGTGATGATTCTTAGTTCAACAAAAATTATTTATCACACGCCAAAATAAACAAATTTACATAAATTGTCGGAAGTTGATCAGTTCAAAATAAATTATAAATGGTCTAGAAATATGTTCAATTTAAACAGAAGAGAAATATTAAATTTATATAATTAATATTCAAAATTTATAAAAGGACGTACTACCACCCCAAGTGGCAGATCAATTTTCTTCTGTCTTTTTGCATCTACATTCTCACCAAATTTAGTGAGTTTTGGAATTATACATTGAACCTTTTCAAAATTACATCTTTGCTCCACCCCCAGCAGACTGGGGGCGTACCGCCCCCTAAGTGGCAGGGCAATGTTTTTTGGTTTTTTATATCCGAAACTATATTCTCACCAAATTTGATTAGTTTGAAAATTCTACATTCAACCTTTTGAAAATCATATCTTTATCCCCCCCCCCCTGCAGACTGAGAGCGTACCGCTCCATAATTGGCAGGCCAATTTCTTTTTGTATTTTTATATCCGAAACTACAATCTCACCAAATTTCGTGAGTTTTGAAATTCTTCATTGAACCTTTTGAACATTACATCTTTGTTGAGCCCCCCCTCCCACCTCCCTGTACCGCTAGCTCATTGTCAGACCTGAAAATTTTTTAAAAGGTGTCAGACTGTTGTTTTAAGTATTTTTGAAAAGTTTTAAAATAGTACATTTCTTTGTGACGGCAGTTCTTGGACTATAAAATCAATAATCTTGTACCATTACACAAACCTTCATAAAAGGTTTAGAAAACGTCGACAAAAAGTATAAATCCATACGTATGAGAGAGATGGGGGCCTTTCTCATTCTTGAATAACCCATTTCTGAACAAATATGTTTGTCTTACCCAAAACAATTTTTAGAATTAAGGCGTCATACGACCTGGGGCCTTATGACGTAGTGGGCTCTACATAAATTAGGTAAGACGTTTTATAAACATTTCCAATCCTCTTCTCCCCCTAAGTGAGATTTTTTGTATGGTAAAAAATTAAAAGTAACACAGTGTGTAAAATTTCATTCGACGCTCCCTTCGCCCCTAAAGCATTACATACTTTCTGTACACTCCTAGAGTGGACGTAGGAGGCTGTACAAAAATTAGGTAAGACGTTTTTTAGACATTCCTAACCCTCCTTCCCCCAAATAATATTTTTGTATTATAAATTATTAAAATTGACACAGGGTGTAAGATTTTATTCGACACCCCCCCCCCCTCCACCCTAAAGCCTAGGGCGCCTACATACACTTCCAGCGCTGGAAAAAATACTACTGAAAATGGCCAAAACATACCAAAGTAGAGCCTCCCCAGAGGTAAGGCATCGTTAAACATTACTTTATAATGCAATGCTTGCTTTCTAGTCATTTAAAATATTCGATATAGATCGAAGGTGACTTCACTTATCGATGTACCTTCTTAAGATGTTTTAACATACAGTCAACATCAGATACGCCTTTCAATAAGTTACTAATGAAATTCCAATTTTGCGAGTCACTTTGTATATTATTTCATTCTATGCCTATGGAGAATTTTAAGGCATAGAATAAAACAACGTAGAAAGTGAAACGCACAGAAGGAATTTCTTCAGTAACTTTTTGGAAGGCATATATGACGTCGACTATACAGTCTTCGCCATATATGCCTTAACATCCGGCCAAAAATCCACTAGTAAAATTATCGTTTGAAGCGATTTCCCATCCATGGTATCCTATTAAAAAAAAGGGCACCACGGTGGGGAAATCGTTTCAAACTGCCATGGATTTACCATGGATGGAAAATGAACTCAAACGATAATTTTGCTCGTGGATTTTTGGCCGGATGTCAAGGCATATATGGCGGCGACTATACACCCAAGCTCATTGATGCTGTCCACATTTTCGATTATGCGCATCAAAAGTCAATGTAAATATCGCTGCGCACTATTTTAACGGAAGGACAGCATTAATGAGCTTGGGTGTACCTTCAACAACATTCTAAACTTGCCCAACCCTTGATAACACATCTCTAAATCTATATACTTGAGTCACCCTGATACTCTTAAAATTAAGAAATTGTATGACGTAGCAACTTATGACCTCGCATAGCACCACAAATTAAATTAACTTTTCTTGACGCTGTTAAGGAAAGTTTCGGAACATTACATCGGAGGTTCAGGTAATTAGTGTAAATTTGAAAATGTCCGGATATGTGGTAATGTAAAAGGTAAATGTCGTTGTAAGCTTACCACAAGCTTACTAACATATTCAAAATTACACTAAGCTAATCTTAACCTTACGATGTGATATTACGAAAGATTTACAGAAAGTATCAAGTAAGGTTCAGGTGAGTTCTGGTGCTGTGCGGGACGTCACCAAATCTTCTACGATTTTTCATAAATAAAACGAATTTAAAGTCAGAATTGCTCCATCACACTCTATTTCTGTTAAAAATTGAGACTCCATCCCAAAATTGCAAAAATCAAAGTCCAAAGAAAAAAAAATTAATTGACAGGTTGCTCCTTAACACACATCCGTATTTTAGTAAACTTCTATTTAAAGAACTCCAAAACCAAAGCATACATTCAACATAACACTTTTATTTTGTATTATTTGTCAAAATCTACCCTTTAGGGTAAAAAACTAAAATAAAGCGTTTTTTTCAATTTTTTTGGATGCATAGAAAAGTAGGAGATTAATTATGAATAAAAGACATTTATTACGTATATTTATGTTTACAAATATAAAATTTTATTAAGAAAGATTAAAAAATCGCTACTTCAGAACCATTCACCCTTTTCACACAGTTTTTCCTTTAAGAATTCCGCGGCACCCAGTATACAAGGCACAAAAATTAATATATATATTTATCAATTCAAATTTTTGTGAAATTGGCGCGCATTCTAAGTTATGAATGCAATTTTTGACAAAAAATAAGCACTTATTTGTACTTATAAAATAGACATTTTATTTTATAAAAAATCGGTCACGTATTTCTCTGGAGAATGTCATTTTAGATATGTAATAAAAGGATAAACAAGAAAAATTGAAAACTCTATGATCTATATTCTCCTAATATCAAAGGCTGTTTTAAGCTAATAAAGAAGTTTCAATTTTTCAAAAATTCTTAAATGGAAGAAATCAAGCATCGGAGGCAAACACATACAAATAATAAAATTTCTTTAAGCACAAGTCTCATGCTATACTTTTGACAATATAACTTAAATTAGAAGTCAGAGTTGCCTAGTAATTTTTTAATGTTTTTTTCAATTTCAAAAAACTACCCTTAAATGCAAACATTTTCACGTCAAAAATGAAATGGGTGTTTTAAAGGGTAAGGGTAGATTTTTTAAAAACATTACTTGAGTTTTTTGGTTAGGTACCTTTATTTTGTCGTCAAGTTGTCAATACTTAAATTCGTTAAGCATATATAAAGTGAACTTCTATTTTGTATTAAAAGGAATTCTGTTGTATCTATGAGTTTGACTCCGAGACTTTATTTTTTGTATTGAAGGGTACCTATTACTTTTGCAAAGAAAAAAATTAAGAGTTACATATCAATTAAGCTTTTGAATTTGTCTTTTTAGACGATAAATGCAATAAGGTATCGTTTTATGTTAACAGATAACTTTTTGTTTAATTATATTATTTTTTTGAAAAAATGATTTTTAGCATTTAAGTGTAGCATTTTGTGTCTTGGTAAAAATAGAGCTAGAGATATTGTCGGCCTCTGCTAGGCCTTTGATACATTATTCACCTTTTCGCATTGATTATAGAAGAACTATTTATGGCCAATACTCCATATTTAGTAGAATTAATAGAGAAACTAATCTTTCTTCGGATGATCTTAATTTTTTGATTTAGATATTGGCAGATTCGTCAATTCATGCGCAGCGTTTAATTTTTGAAGCCAGAATTTATAGCTTTTAACTTTTGTTAAAATTCTGTTTTGTATTTTTTTATTTTGTATTGTATTCATTTTGTATTGAATTTGTATTCATTTTGTAAAACTCTGTAATGGGCACATTTTTGCCGGTTTATTACTGTAAATAAATAAATAAATAAATAAATATTACTGTTCTAACTCTAACTTCCGATTTTAATTCCTTTAGGAAAAATATAGTAAGCGGCTGCCTCATCTGTTATGAAATTTTGTTGTTTCTACATGTTTGCCTCCGATGCTTGATTTCTTCTATTTAAGGGGAGATTATCACAAATAAAGTAATATTAAAGGGTTGTGTCTTAATTATGCTTTGGAATTTAAGTTCTTAGGATAAAAATGTACTAAAATACAGTTCTTTATTGAGAAACAACCTGTCATTTCATTTTCTTTTCCTTTGGACTTTTTTGGCATTTTTGGGTAGTTTTTTGATTTATAACAAAAACGAAGGGTGATGGATCAATTCTAACTTCGTATTTATTTTCAACGAACAAAAATACTATAAGATATGGAAGTCTGGTTAAAGAAGTATTCAAATTTCTTTTTCTGTGTTATGAAAGGTCATATACGATTATAATTTCATAAATAGGATCCAAATGAAACTAATTTCATCCCACTGAGACAATGCATTCTCTTCTAATCATTTACAAGATTCGATATAAATCGAAGGTGACGTCACTTATTAAAGTGCCTTCTTAATAAGTGTTAACGTATTACCGACAACATTGTGGACTTGCCCAGCTCTTATTGTTAGTCACATCTCTGAATTGTACACCCAACCGCATACATATATGCTGTTCTTCCGGTTTGCAGACCTTTAGAAGAAGTCGTTGTTCTTCTGTTATAATCACATTAGTTCATGACATATAATGAAGGCATATGTCACGAACTAATAAAATTAAAATAGAAGAATAACGACCACTTCTAGAGGTCTACAAACCGAAAGGACAGCATATATGCGGTTGGTTGTATACTTGAGTCACCCTCGAACTCATAAAATTAAGACGTCTTATGACGTTACCAAACCCTCTAGGAGATTTTATGAATAGAGTAGCTCAATTTCTTTTACAAAGTGTTATACTTTCATCAAGCAACAATTAATTTCAATTTTCCCTTTTGATTTCAATAGTTTTCTAGATGCTCTTTGAAAGAAAAAACAAAAACCTTTTTGAGAATTTAAAATATTTGAAAAATTAGCGAAATGTCGGGAATTTTTTTAAAAATCCTAAAACTTGTCTTTATAAAAATCACAATTTTTTTTGCTTCCTTATAGGGAAGCATTGTTTTCGATACGATTATCGATTTTCTAAAAATAGTCTAAATCAACTCAATTTCATCCAAAAAGCATAAATACGAAGTTTTAGGCCCATGTCCAGATGTATGTGTGTGTGTGTGTGTGGTCGTTTTTTTGTGAACTGTCTATCTCGAGAATGCTTTGACCGATTTTTATGAAATTTGGAACAGTTATTACACTCCTAAAAATCAAGAATCAGACACAAGGAATTTTAGAAATAATCAATCAAAATATTTTGAGATCGTTTTTTCTTCAAAAAATACGGGTTTTTAAAGAATATTTTTTCCTTAATAAAGCAGTAAATTTATCAATGAAAAAATGATATTCTTTGCATCGCGATGAATCGGTAGACCTATATAAAGTCTATATTTTACCAAGAATTGATAGAGTAATTGAGAATTTTGTCTCATTTTTGACATTGAAAACTCGACTTGTTTAAAATAACAATTCAAAATTTAATTTCTTTAACTATAGTTCCTTTTAGAAAAATTTTCTATATCAAAAAAGTAATCAATTGAGATATAAAAAGTAAATATTTTACCAAGAATTGATAGATTTAATGATCATTTTATAACATTTTTAACATTTGAAGTTGGATTTTCTTAAGTAACTTTTAAAATTGTTATTTTTTAGCAATAGTTTCTTTGGCAAAAATCTTTTACATTGAAAATATAAAGAATATATTTTACAAAAAATTGATAGAGTTAATAACAATTAAATCTATGAGGAAGCAAAATGTTCATAAATGAACATAATTTTCCACTAGTTTTAAATGTCTTTGTGAATGCATGGTAATATAATTTATGTTTTTTAAAAATTTTTTAGAATTTTTTGAAAATGATAATTATAATAATAATAAAAACACTCGAATAATTCGAATGTGCATTTTATTGGAACTGTGTCTAGTACAATTATAGTCATTTTAGACAGAATCCAGGCATTCCTTTTTTAGGATAGTCCATTATTTAAAATAAAAATACTTATAATAAAATTGAAAGGTCCTTTTTGTTTTATAAACGTTCAAAATTTATGTTCTTAACTTTCTAGGTACACATCTTTAATTCTCATAATTAATAACTATTTTATTTAAAATAGGTTATTAAACAATTTTTGAAATTTAAGTAAATAGACTTATTTAAAATATTTCAAAGAACAAATTCGTTGTATTTGTCCCTATTTTATAGATTAATTTGGTAATGCGAACAAAATTAAATAGTATTTTGTAATTTATTTATTGCGCCGATATGTGTAAAACAATAATGTAATTCTAGAAATACATGTGTACAATCTTTACAAAAATTATATGAAATATGTGAATATTCTGTTTATTGAACTGAAAGATGGTATTAAACTAAACACAATACCGAACTTTGGTATTTTCAGAAAAATAAATTTGTCGACTCTGCTTATGTTTTAGCGGACATCAAACTTTTTAGAAAACATGAGTATTAATAACATCTATTTACAAAAGATTTCCATAAAAATAAATAATGGCCACTATTTTGCTAATTTGTCAAATATTAAAAATCCACAACTTGAAGTTGGTTGGCCTGCATGAATTGAAATGGAATCAGCCTAATGACTTAAGGTATTACTCGCGTGGATATCGTTTTCAAAAATTTTTAAGAAAATTTTCCTCATTTTAAGCTATAGAATTATGAAAAATATTATCTCTCATTAACAAATTATAAACTGTGTTGAACATTTTTATAATATCTATACTCTTTCTTTTTAAAATTCTTACGCAATATTGCATTATTTTTTACTTCGATACAATTTGCTATAAATGGTTCAGCTTGCATTTTCAATAACTTCGGAACGAAACGGTCGATTTTTTCATTCTTATCATAAGTAATTGTTTCCTTAAAATGTACCACATATTAGTTTTTTATTAAAATTTGACGATTAGTTGCAAAATGAAACAATAAAATGTAATAATATTTACGGGTTTTGTACAAAATGCATGAAAATTATAAAACTTTCATTTACATTTTATAAACTTACAAACGGTCAAAGTGAATCAGATTGGTCTTATTTTATAGATAAAAACATGTATAATAAACAAGCAAAGTTTGAAAAATAGCTGACGAAAACGAATCTACGCAAGTAATACCTTAAGTTAATTACTTATAAGATCGATAATCTCTTATACTTTTCTGGTAATTTATTGTTGAGAAGATTAAATTTATTTGTTATTTTAATAGTTATGTGTATTTTCCCTCAGGTAACGTCACTGCAAGAGCTACAATGTACTACAAAGTAAGGGAACGCAATGGGATAAAGTACATGTTTTTTTCAGCAATGAGTACTAAACTATCCATTAAAGATTATACTTCAAATTTTACACCAAAGGAAGGACCTGATAGCACACTTTCTACTGCTATTAATGCTGCTTTAGAAAATAGCCGTCAAGAGATTATTGACAGCACAACACCAAATTTGGAGAAAAAGATCACAGAAGAAATTTTACAAATTTCTAATAAAATTTGTAGCCTTTTCACGTACGATGAATTATTCCCGGATCATGAATAATATTAATATTCATTACAGTAATTTTGCATTGTAACTCATATGAGATATTTTCTGATAAAATTAGAAACAAACTTTTTTAAAAACTTAATGTGTATATAGTAAACTTATATGCAAATATTTACAAAAGAGTTTAATGTGTGTGTTTGATGCGTAGTTACGATATTATCATGATCTCTATTTTCGTATAGTGCACGAACGAATAAATAATCTTAGATTATCGTTTAAAATGAATCGACAACATCCTCATGTAATATTGGAATTGAAGAAAACATTTTTCTTACTAATTAGTTAAAATAAAAACACAGACCCACAAAAAAAATTTGTCGCTGAATTTATATCCGGGGTTTTCTTAAGCCCGGATGGTCGAGTTTTTGACATAACCTCAAGAAACCAAAATTGAAGCTAAAATTGTTGCTAAGTCTATAAAAAGCGTAAACAAAATTTTAAGTGCATAGTAGTATATACCTTTAAATATAACCTTTAATTTAAGACTAGAAGGGTTACAAAATATTCAGTAGTTCCTGAGAGAAGTCACGATTTGACTAATTTTTATGAAAAAAATGTTATGACGTTTTGACTCATATCTCGGGATTCACTGAAGATTTTTAAAGTCTCTTGGGATTAAATTATTAGTTATGTTTCAAGGTATTTACTGATACACGTTTTAGGTTCTTTCTAAGCTTTTTATGGATTCTGCAACAATTCAAACTTAGATTGAAAGTGCCGAACCTTCTTTTGTTCCTGATCTTTAATTTTTCGAAAAGTTCCAAGATCTATGAAAGGATACTCTATTGCACCAGCGCTAAGAAGCACCTCTTATTATTTAGCGAATTAAAATAAAATACTCTTGTTGTAATTTACAGCATATGAAATTAGTAAATATGGGTTGGAGGCATCAGTGGTAGATCAGGGACCAGTTGTATATAAAATGGTTAATTGTTAAGGGAGGTATACAGATCATTATTACAAATTAGAGAAAAATTTAATTTAAATTGATTGAAGTAGTACATCACGGTGCGCCTGAAACCGATTTAACCCAAAGGTGCTGACACCTGGGATTTTTTTCCTGATTTCGAATCTACAATATAAATGTATGATTTTTCAAAAAAATTAAAAAATTCTGTGTAGCCGTTTTTGAGAAATTTCGATTTTAAGTTATAAAAATTCAAAAATTTTGTATTTCTCCTAAAATATGAAGTTTAGAGAAAAATTCTTCACACAAAACTTATAGATATTAAAAAAGGAAATATTTTATTTTAAAGACTTTTTTTTCTATAATCAATTGCTTTCAAGAAAAACGCAAACAACCGAATTATTCTCTATTTTGATATGAATTGTGATTGAAATAATATTATTTCTGTATTAAAATTTAAACACGTTTATTATTTTTACAGTAACATTAAACTTTTTATTACAATATAACAAATTATATTGGAAGCTCAAATATGCAAGCTATTGTAAGTGCAAAGCTCACGAAAGAGTCTTTGCGAATACGCACGCAGGGTTAGTCTAAAAATAGTGACTTTGCTAATTTTTATCCGATTTGCAATTTTGTTCTCTTGTTCGAAAGAGTAAAAACAGAGCTTTTCGACCATGCATTGCTAATTTTTTTGAAATATAAACTGACAAGACTACAGTCAAAAGAATTAGCATTTTTTACATTTTTTTGCATTTTTTCAACCTTTTATGCAATTATTCGAAATAGAAGTAATTTTTTTGCAAAATATAACAAAAGTAAATTTAATTCCGCGTCGAATGAGTTATTTTTTAATGAAATTGGATTAAAATTGACTGAGTTGTGTGGATTTTAAGATTTTAAAAAATTTGGTTTAAATTTGAATGTACTTCGCAGAGCTGTAATTTGCATCCGGAGTGCACCGTCGAACGTGAATTAAAGAACATACAGGCTTGTAAGATGCTCGACATTTTCTTAATCTCTTCAATCGAATCAGTCAAATTGATAAATTCATCAAACACTGACTGATTAATCAGTCAGAAGTGTGTAGGTAATTGATTTTAGTCAATGAATTTCCCAGGGAAAATCAGTGAATTTGTTTTATCGACAGAGTTCACTGATTGATCAGTAAAATTTCACTGTTTCTCAGAGGAATTTCC
>WNHD01001612.1:0-46937 GCA_011057455.1 Ganaspis sp. Gsp50 | reverse complement strand
AAATCATGTTGCACGTTTATGCAAGTTTGAAGTTGTTCCTGAAAATTCTTTTGATTTTTTCTTTTTGTATTTGATACTGCATAAGAACACACAAATTCTAACGTAGGTTACAAACACTACACTTCTCAGGATCAAATAGCACTTTAAAATAATCTGTAGAGTAAATTTGTATTTAAGAAAATGAAATCATGCTGCACGTTTTTGCAAATTTCAAGGTGTTCCTGAAAATTCTTTTGATTTTTTCTTTTTGTATTTGAATCTGAATCAGAAAACACGAATTCTGACGTAGGTTACAAACACTACACTTATCAGGATCAAATAGCACTTTAACATAATCTGTAAAGTCAATTTGTATTTTTAAAAAAAGGAATTATCATGCTGCACGTTTTTGCAAATTTCAAGGTGTTCCTTCAAATAGCACTTTAACATAATCTGTAAAGTCACTTTGCATTTAAAAAAATTGAAATCATGTTGCACGTTTTTGCAAGTTTGAAGTTGTTCCTGAAAATTTTTTTGATTTTTTCTTTTTGTATTTGATTCTGCATTAGAAAACACGAATTCTGACGTAGGTTACAAACATTACACTAGTCAGGATCAAATAGCACTTTAACATAATCTGTAAAGTCAATTTGTGTTTAAAAAAATGGAAATCATGCTGCACGTTTTTGCAAGTTTCAAGGTGATCCTGAAAATTCTTTTGATTTTTTCTTTTTGTATTTGAATCTGTATCAGAAAACACGAATTCTCACATACGTTACAAACACTACACATATCAGTATCAAATAGCACTTTAACATAATGTGTAAAGTCACTTTGCATTTAAAAAAACTGAAATAATGCTGCACGTTTTTGCAAGTTTGAAGGTGTTCCTGAAAATTCTTTTCATTTTTTCTTTTTGTATTTGATTCTGCATAAGATAACACGAATTCTGACGTTGGTTACAAACACTAAACTTATCAGGATCAAATAGCACTTTAACATAATCTGTAAAGTCAATTTGTATTTAAGAAAATGAAATCATGCTGCACGTTTTTGCAAATTTCAAGGTGTTTCTGAAAATTCTTTTGACTTTTTCTTTTTGTATTTGATTTAGCATAAGAAAACACAAATTTTAGTGGAGGTTACAAACACTACACTTTCTAAGATCAAATAGCGCTATAGTAAAATATGTACCTAATGAAAAATTGATATTTTTAACAAAATTCAGTTTTTTTGCAAGTTTGAAGTTGTGCCTGAAAATTCTTTTGATTTTTTTGTGTTTGATTTTGCATAAAAAAATACGAATTTTAGCGTAGGATACAAACACTACACTTATCAGAATCACTTATCGTTATCAACTGTAAATGCTCATAACATTGTCCCTGCTCATATCTAAATGATATTGTAATGTAAACCAGGAAGTCTTATTTGTTTCTTAACCATTCGATTTTTACCAACGTTATTTCAATTATTGTAATTAAAGAATAAAACTGGCAATTGTTACAGAAGCATGCACGCGTGTTTCAAACTCCGAAAAGCGATTTTTTCTTGAGCACGAAGGCAACTTTGTATAATCCGATAGGTCAGGAGTTGATAACCAAACTAGATTGACCTTGAAAGTGGTGTTTTGGGTAATAATACGGAACTTGTAATGGGTGAAAAGAGACGATGGGGATGAATAGTGTATTATTCTGTCATCGCGGTTGGGTTGACAGTCTATGTCAAGCGGCGCAATTGAGACGGTTAATTGCTTCAGCGTCGAGTGAGGAACGTCATGCTATTGCAGTTTCATGGTGCAAGCTTCTAGCATCACTTTTCCTTCCCCTCGCCTTTATGGAGGACCGAGGACATTTAAAAGCTTGCGTGCAACTCGGTTATACACCGCTCTGGAATTTTCATGACTCTGCTGAATCCATAAAGTGCATTTTTTTTCTTTGCTTTCCCTCTGTTTTTAATTATAATTCGTCATACAACTCACACGTCACGTCTCTTCATTTACATTTTTTATTTCCCCCTGAACGTTTTATGACTATTTACGTTTCTATTAGTTTTTATTTCATTTTCTAGATTTATACTTCAACGCTTTTTTAAGAGCTCTCCGGCAGCCAAACAACAAAAAACCGGTGTTTGGATTTTTTTTTCTTAATTCGACACCTTTAGAATATTTTCTCTTTTTTTGTAGATATTCAATTTATGTTTGTTTCGTTTTATTTATATTGCTTCTTCGAAGAGGGAATATTTATAATTTGCTTTGAATTTACATTGCTTCTTTATACTTCTTCATAAATGAAGATTTTCATTATATATTTAATATATATCATTTATATTTAATATATATCATTTATATTTAATACATATTCAATTTTTTCATTTAAACGTAATGTAAATGCACTGACTGCAATGCAATTAAAATGATCATAAATGGCTTTTGTTCGCTTTTTGAAGTGTTAATAAAATACAAGCGCTGAGTGTAAGATATGATTATTTTTAATTCCCCTGGCATGAAATATTGTTGCCTAACTCGACAGGAACATGAGATTTTTCACTTCAATCTCTTTGGCGCGCTTTTTCTTGCTTTCCCTTTTGGGAAAGTAAACTCGTTTGTGAGAAAGCGAGTACAGAAACGATGCACGAGCAGTGTTTCGCAGCATTAAATTAACTATATCGGATAAGCGAGAAGGACAAAGTAATGGGTTCTCGGGAATAGTTTTAAGTGGTTTCCGTCACGGTCCATTGTTTAGAAACTCACTTCTATGTTTTTCGTTTCTTCTCCCAAGTTTAACTGCCACTTTCAGAATTGTTTCCCGCGCAAGTCGCGAGAATATCAGTCCTCAGGCACCGGTACAAATTTACTTCAGAAACTACTTCATTTCACTTGATTGCAACTATGCAATCGAAAAAGATTGTGTCCTGTTGCCACTCTTTCGATAATAATATTCGTTGTTAATTGAAAATTAATTATTATATTGAAATAATACTTCAAATCATTAAAAGAACTTTTATTATTAAGATCTTTTATTATCTCTTTTATTATTATTATTAATTAATATAACTTTCGCTTATTTAGAATTTGACTTTCTTGCTGAATTGGCTGAATAGACCGAGATAATTAATTAATGAATTCGGGCTGGGAAAAAGGGTCTGGTTTTTGGTGGAAAGTTGGTGAATTTCGAGACAAAAGTGATCCTTGCAAGTTGTTGGGAGTTAAACAAGATGTCAGAAAAACTCAAAGAGTGAGGGCGGTTGAAAAGTTTGCCAGCCGGTATTTATTCTTGACGATGAAAGCTCAAAAGATCGAATACCAGCAGCTGCCTGACGCCCATGATTCAAGGCAGTGTTTCCCGCGTTGACAAATAGTGCCGGCTTCCTGGGCTATTATTCCTGTCGGGTGGCACGGGCACCTTCGACTTGGCTGACGTACGAGCTCGCCCTTTAAACTTTCGCAAAACGTTGCCTTCGATTCTAATTAACGAGTTTCTGAGTTGCAAGCACTCACGAGAATTTAAAACGTCCATGCTGCCGACCCGATCTTGAAATATGTGACTTTTTCCTCCAGAATTTCGGACAAGTTATACGACGAGTCCATTTTTCTACAAACATTACTCAACTTCTCGAAATCACTATCATTTGGTCATCATTTTTTTATCATGGTTTTATTTTTTCATAATTTTTTATCATGTGGTTTTAATGTTTTTCATTATTTTTTTATACACAATTTTTTCAACATTTTTTTAACATGTAGTTTTAATTAAACTTTTAAATTAAACGCGATTTAATAAATCAGTGTCAAAAATTATTTATTTGCAATCATGTTTATTCGATTCTTTTATTTATAAAGTGTAAAAATAATCATTGCATTTTATCTGCTTTCTAATCTTCTAATTTAATTTCTAACGTTAAGATTGAAAGAAATATTGGTTGATAAAAGTTCAAATTAATGCAGTTGGTGATTATTGCGCAGGTCTTTCTTGCGCAGGTCTTTCTTGCGCAGATCGTCATTGCGCAGGTTTTACTTGTGCAGATCGCTACCACGCAGGTCTGACTTGCGCAGAATACTACCACGCAAGTCTAACTTGCGCAGAACACTACTACGCAGGTCTAACTTGCGCAGAACACTACTACGCAGGTCTGACTTGCGCAGAACACTACCACGCAAACGCGAAGTCATAACCTCCAAGACACACACCTGCTTCTACAAACACCCAAATAAAAATCCCAAAATAAAGGCAAATTACATTTTTAAAAATCCTTTTTTTTATGAACACTTTTTTACACAATTCGTAGCGTAGTAAAAATGGGTTCAGTACAAAAGCACGCTTCGGAATGTCATGAAGAATGACTTTTACGTGGCGAACCTAATGCTTGAGATTCGCATTCCTTATTTATTTGCAAGCTAAAGGATCGTTTCTCCAAGTAGTATTTTCCGAGGAACTGGGCTAGATTTACGACGCAGCTTGCCCAAGTGAAGAAACTACTGTCTCTATGTGGGATTTTGCGCAGACCGCCAAGCATGCCCTAGTGTGAACTTAGCGCGTCGCATGAATATTACAATAATAGACTCAGACGCCTCTTTCCAGTGATAAAGCAATCTTGCGTATTCCTGCCTTCGTTGTTCTGAAGCAAGCTGCAGTTGACGATTCCAAAAAATATTTAACTCGTTAGACTTTTGGCCCATCTGGTGCGGAACGACCCATAGGTCATTCCGTGTCAACTGCCCAACTACGAATACCAACAGTCGAGACTGGCTACATTAAAAATTAAGTCCATTTACCCTTACGAGTCCAAGTCTACTGTACACCATGAATGACAAAATTAAGATGAATTACGAATAAGGTACAGTTGACGCAGAATGACCCCGAATTGCGAAATTGGGAACACTTTGAATTTTGTGTAGAAAAATATTTTGCAAACAAGTCAAAATTGCCTATTTTTTAAAAATTTGTGTTGGTAATTAAAAGAGTCGATTTAAAAAAACGAAGAGAAACGAATCTATGAAAAATGTTTACATTTTTCATACATTTTCGTTTTTTTTCGTTTTTTAGATTCGTTTTTTTAAATTCTTCAAAGGTACTATGACTTGCAATTTACCTTTGAAAAATTCATTTCATGAATTCATTCCATGAAGAATCATTTTTTTAACATTTCTCGACGATATTTCAATTTCAACGAATTATTGTGGAAAAGTTTTAAAAATCGAATCTTTACTTTCATTGAAGTAGTATTTACATTAAAGTAGTTTTCATTCTTGAAAACTACTTTAACTACTACTTTCTTGAAAACTAAAAATCTTTGAAAATAATGCTACAAAAAAAAAATGCAAAAAAAATGCCAAAAAAGGAAAAAATACCAAAAAGGAAAAAAATGCCACAAAAGTAAAATAGAAGAAAAAATAAAACAAAAATGAATTAATTAAAAACAAGGAGCACTTGAAATTGAATGATCAAGGTGCGAGAAGGTACCAAAAGGTACCTTCTCGACTGTACCAAAGTCCGAAGTGAAAAAAATTACAAATAAATATATATTTTTCGTCACAAGAAATGAAACAAGACCAATGCAAGTTAATGACGAATATTGAGTTTCTAGTGAATATAAACGCGAGTAGGGTTTTGTAGAAGCGGGACTGGATAGTCGTTCTCATTTTAGCATTCCAAGTCGTCGCACGTTCCGAATTAGCTGTTCGACCTGACTGCACATTGGATCCATAGTCCATAGAGCGAAGCAAAATGCGAGGGGTGGTGCCACCCTTGAGGTACCCGACCTCGTACCTTCGTAGTATCTTATCCCACCTTGTACTCTTTTGGCGCTGAAAGAAAGTAAAAAATGTTTCTCTTTTCCCCCAATGCCTTTTCTCCTCGATACTCGTTCTATTCTACCTGCATTTGAATTCACTATAATAGGGTCGACTTCTACAAATAAAATAAATGGACTAAAAAGAAATTTCACTTTTTCTGTGGTGCAAGTACTCTCGATAAAAGGAAACATTTGCCAATAAATGTTAAGTACGTCTATTTTTTTGCATTCTGTAATTGCTTCTTTTTTATTACCTATTGTGTCATTTGGTGTCTATTGTCACTTGTTGGTAATTATTGTTATTTATTGTTATATCCAGTGAGGAAGATTTCAAGTCAGACAAGTAGAAAAGGCAAAAATAGTCAGCCCAACAAGATTTAAAGTCAGACAAGTAAAAAAGGCAAAAATAGTCAGCCCAACAGGATTTAAAGTCAGACAAGTAGAAAAGGCAAAAATAGTCAGCCCAACAGGATTTAAAGTCAGACAAGTAGAAAGGGCAAAAATAGTCAGCCCAACAGGATTTAAAGTCAGACAAGTAGAAAAGGCAAACACAATCAGCCCAACAAGATTTAAAGTCAGACAAGTAGAAAAAGCAAACAGTCAGCCAAAAGTAATAAGAGAGATTTAAAACCAGGCAGTAGAAAAAATAAATATAGTCAGACAAACGTATTAAGATAGATTTAAAATCAAATAGTAGAAAAAGCTAGCATAGTCAGACAAACGCAGGAAGAAAGATTTAACGAGAAAGAAAACTAGTCAGTAGAAAAAGCAAGAAATGTCAGAACAGCGAAACAAAAAAGATTTAAAATAAGACAAGCTAATGCTTCATTTGGTCTGACAATTTTTGCACTATCTACTGTTTTATCTTAAACCCTCCTTTCTGGGTTGGTCTGACTATATTAGCTTTTTCTACTGACTATTTTCAAATCTTGTTTAATGCGTTGGTCTGACTATGTTTGTTTTTTCCACTTTTTAATTTGGTCGTACTGTCTGAGTGTGCTAGTTTTTTCTACTGTTTGGTTTTAAATCTTCCTCACGGTATGATTAATTCAAGAAAACTTGGTGAATGGAGCTTTAAACATTAATAAAGGAGAAATAAAAAATAAGCAAAAGAAAATGAATAATTGGAAAATTAAATTTTATATGGATTTATTTATTAAAATGATTATTTTATATTATTAAAAAAATTTAAATGATTATTCTATATGATTAAAAACATTAAAAAATAGACAAAATTTGTTATATTTATTTGGAACTGGTAGTTTTGTTTGTAATAATTTGCTTATTGTTTTTACAAAATTTAAAATTGCCCTGGTAGAACTGTAAAAAGGTTTTAAATAATAATGTCAAGACAAGCGTATTAAAACAATTTATCTTTTTCCCCAGGTCTTTGTGGAACAAAAATATGAAATCCTCGACAAAGGAAGATGCTTATCATTTTTTGCCTCTATCTGGTTTCTCAAAACTTTTTGCACTATTTTCTTTAACAATACCTGCAGCAATTCTAAAGATCTTAAGACTCTTAACATCATGTGGAAAAGAATCTTAAGGTTTAATGACAAAAATAAGAAGCACTCGTTTCTATAAAGAACTATTTTCAGTATAATGTTGCAATTCACATTTTCAGTGTAATTCTTTACATTCGCATTATTGCAAATGATTTTGCAGAAAATATACAAAGATGCAAAGATACGAAGATACAAAGATGCAAAGATACAAAGATGCAAAGATACAAAGATGCAAAGATACAAAGATGCAAAGATACAAAGATACAAAGATATATATTTTCCAGAATGATATAAAGAGAGAGAGAAAACCAAAAATAGTATAAAAAGAGAAATCCTTTTTTATGTTCAAACTGTTCCCCTAACGATAAAATAATGATAATTTCCAAAAAGAAATGACTACACGAAAGTTGAAGGATGTTTTATTTCTTCGACAAATTATTGACGATTTATTTCACACCATTTTGTAACAGGTTTTATTTCTTGGAGTTTATGAAGGCTTGCATTGACTTTATTGCAAAATGATGTTTATTTTATTTCATTCCAAGTGTTTTGCTTTTCGTGCTGGGAGTTTGATTAGAGAAGGAATGTGGTCGATAAAAAGCGACAAATTCGTCTACAGTCACGCCCTTTGTCACCCTTCGACTCTTCTGTACCGGAGATGATAGAGTTGAATAGAAGAAATGAGGCGAAAGGGATTCGTGCCAACTGTCAAGTATTTTACGATCCCCCGGATAATTCTAGTTTATTTGACTTCTTGTTTACGTGATGTATTTACCAATTGCTCTTAAATCCAGTCTTACTTTGAAGGGCGCACAATCTCAAAATTTCCCCGGGGAATATTTAATTGACAGATTTTTTAAATGACCCAAGAAAATTCAAATCAGGAAAATCCCTAGTGCAGTAAAAGCTCTGTAATTAAATGAAAACAAAAGAATTCTAGTCGAGGATTAAAAAAAGGACCACAGAAGGGCGATTCACCCCAATGAATTATCTGGTCTTAATTAACTGCACGTTTATTTTTATTTATTGTATCGTTATTCGGGTTGTTATCATTATCGTAAAGGTGGTAAAATTGATTTTTATGTTTCTCTTACGTTTTCTTGTTTAAGAGAGAAATTCCTCTAGGTGAGAAAGCAACATTATGAAGCAATATTATTAAATATTAGTTTTTTACAATTTTACATCGATTCTTGTCGAAGAAAATTAAAAATACAATTTTCTTGAAATTCAGGTTTAAAATTATCGTTAAAGTGCTTAAAATGACATTAAGATGGTTCGGATTTTTAATACTTTTAACCCGTGGAGCTTTTTGGCTTCTAAAAAGCTTGGTGTAATTTTACAGACATCTCAAAAATACTGGTTTTTTTCTATTTTACATCGATTTTTGTCGAGGAAAATTAAATATCCATTTTTCTGGAAATTCAACTTTTAAATGATCGTTAAAGTGATTAAAATAACACGCAGATGATTATGTTACCTTTGCATAAACCACTTGCAATCATGAATCATTTTTCTATCATTTAAGACACTATTTAGTATGTTGTAATGATATGTTTTACTATTGATCAATTTTTTTACATTCTCATCAAAAATGAGACTGTATTCAAATTGTGCGATTTTTTTCTGTGGGACTCTAATTCCCATATTTCAATTGTATAGCACATTTTCTGCTTCACAGAACCAAACATAAAAACATCATTCAATTAAAATTTAGGCTAGATTATCAATTTTGCAAACAATTTTACAAAAATGAACATTTTTTTAAAAAAAACATCATTCAATTAAAATTTAGCCTAGATTATCAATTTTGCAAACAATTTTACAAAAATGAATATTCTTTTCAAATCTCCACAACTAAATATTTTTCAAAATGTTGTTCCCCTTGCTTATTTTCCCTTTAAAGGCGATTTTATTTTCTCTTTATAAATCCAAAAAGAGACGACTGATAAAATAATTCAACGGTTTCATGACCTATTTCGAGACTTGTCGAAGGATCGTTAGAACGAAAGAGGACCACGTGTGGCATTTGAAGATAGTAACTGGGAGACAGTATGTTAGAGAACAGGTTGCAAGAAACCACAATACCAATTCTATAGGGTAGTTACGCGAGCTAGTGTGGCATTGTCCGACTAGTAGCCGCAATGCGACGTGCTTTTCTCCCTCGCAAGTTTTAGGTTAGGTCGTTGGTTGTTAGCAAAGTAACAAACCCATCCCTTTTGTAAGGTAGGAATTCCTGCTCCCAACATGTAACAGGCAGAAACGTTCTTGCACTTCGTACACCAATTTCTCTCCTCGGATCTCTCATCCTCTTTCTTGGTTTCTTTTTCTTCTTCGTTTCTTTTTGCCCCGTACTTGAGTAACATCTGCTTATATGCCGATGCTTCGAATACCTCGACTGGTCCGAAGGAGTTGCTTCAACACTCCTGACAACCTTTCCCTTTTCTCCCGGCTGATTTGAATATCTCATTCCGAGAAAAGATTGAGTTTCGTATAAACCTCATTTGGGATTGAAATGAGCTTATTGCAATTTCCTGATAGCAGATACTTTCGCCGGCTCCTTTTGTTTGCCATTTCAGGGGATTGTCATTTTTACAACTACAAACTTGCTCGTAACTTTTTTCCTCGCTGAGTTAATTCATTCTATTCTCCAACGTCTTATGAATATCGGATCTTTGTGGAATAAATGGGGAATTAAGTTTGATAATATTTAATGTTAATTAATATGCGAGTTTGCGGGGGGCAGAGATTTATTGAAGTTCCTTTGAATCGGGAAATTAGTGTTCTTAATCGTACTGAAGATACTAAAGTTACTGTAAAGTTGCTAAAGTTACTAAAGATACTAAAGATACTAAAGGTACTAAAGATACTAAAGATACTAAAGTTACTAAAGTTACTAAAGATACTAAAGATACTAAAGATACTAAAGATACTAAAGATACTAAAGATACACTCAACAATAAGAACAAAACCAAAAGAATAAAAAATGATTATTAAAATTATGATTACGTTATTCCTGATCTGTTTTCTGATAACGTTTTTTTATTTTTGCTCTTGCAGGAAGTTGAAGTTGAAAAATATTCGGTCTAATTGTAAGCCTCGGAGCATTTGACACTGTCACTTTTTACATTGCTGTAGCTTGAGGTGGTATAGGAGAAATCTGAAGAAGTATAGCTGGCGGCCAAAACGCACGATTTGCCGAAATTATGTGGAGACAACGCCTGCGAATCGCAGAATTTCAAAAGACCCTCAGGGATGAGAGACATGCTCGAGGGATTTCAATCACAGGTTGACAATGCGACTGTGAGCACAGCAGTTCCTAGTTTCGAGCCAGCCAATAGAGTTACGTTTCAATTTTGGCAGAACGATGGAGTTTGTGCGTGTTCTAGATGATTGTTCCTCGTCTGTTTCTCGATCCTTCATCTCCCATGACCTCAATTATACTGCGTGCATGCAACAGATTTTCCGTCATTAACTTGAAAATTCTTCGCACTGCTTACCTTGGCCAATTTTTATTTTTTCCTCTCTCTTTGTTTTTCGTTCTTTTATATCGACTTTTTTTTCGTCTCTTTTGTTTTTTCGCCTCTTTTGTTTTTTTGCCCTTTTTATTTTTTTATTTTCGTCTCTTTTTTTCTTTTGTTTTTCTGCTGTGTTTTGTTTGAGATTTTCAATTTCACGTGCTCAATAAAAAATCCCTTGGCTCGCAATTTCCGCTTTTGGATACTATAACGAAACTCATAGAGAAGCAAAGCAGCTAGTTATTAACTATTTAAAAAAGATTCTTTTTAATTTTCTGTCGGCTAAAGTACTTACTAAACCCACCGCAGAGATTTAAAAATTTTTAATTCAGTTTCATATTCTTTTATGGACTTCTTTATTAACAAGCAACTTTTTGTCTTTTCTCACATTTTTAACATTTTCACGAAGGCAAGTTTTTGAGGTCTACATTGCAAAAAGTTGTCCATTAATTTTCAAAACCGAAAATTTGGTCATGTTTTTAGAGTCCACAATTAATCATTAGCGTCTTCTAATTGTGCACCATAATCGAATTTATTTCAAACCGTTAAAAATTATTTAAATTAAATTTCGGCTAAATTAAAAAGGCTTGAAATAAATAAAAGTTTGTCTAAAAAAAGGCTAAAAATAAATAAGAATTTGTCTAAATTATAAAAGCTCGAAGCAAATAAATGGGACTGAAAAAGAGGAGCCTGGATTAGATTTTTCAAAGTGAAATGGTTTCGAAATTTCAGTGAAATTCAAGAATCAATGTTGGAGAGGGAAGCTAGTCGATTGAATCCTCAGGAGGAAACGCATCGATGGTCTCGTAACCGCGACCACGGTTTCCTTTATGTGCCGAGAAAAGCTTCTTTCCGCGCACAGTCTGCCGTTATGTGGATCCTCAGCTCTTTTCTACGCGCTCCTACCCTTCGATTTTCCACCCTCTTTTCCAAGTTTCTTCATCCCTTTTCCGTGTCTTGCAAGTCTTCTCTACTTCATCTCTTTCTCCCTTCCATCACCCCGCTTTCCCCGACTCTGCTTTCGTCCCACCTAACTCACCCCATCTTCATCTTCCTTCAACTTCCTACTTTTTCTCACTTCCAGTCTTGGCGTACGCCCATCCTTGGCCATAAAACTTCATAAACCGAGGGGCAGTCCCGGGAGTCTCTCCTTCCGCTCAGGTCACAAATATTTCCAAAAAGGCACTGTATATGGTCCGCACGAGGCCTGATTCTTCTTTAAAATCTTTAGATACTGTGATTACCTTAAGTTACTACTTTTTGGCTTTTTCAGCTTTTTTTTGCCTTTTTTGGTATCTTGTTTTATTCCGATTTTTTTGGTTTTGAATTAATACAAATAATTTTGAATTAGTACAAATAATTTTGAATTAATACAAATAATTTTGAATTAATACAAATAATTTTGAATTAATACAAATAATTTTGAATTAATACAAATAATTTCCGAATTTATTTCGCGGGATTAAAAGAAATGTTATGAAACTTTTGTTTTAGATTTTACATTTCTTTCCAGTACGTATGATTTTCCCAGATCATAATATGAAAAAAATGCAAATAGAAAAAAAATAGAACAAAATATGTATGTGAACTTTACAAAAAGTTAGTAAAGTCAAGTTTTTTTCTTGAAACTTTTGCAATTACTAATATGCTAGTTTTTACAGTATAGTTGATAAATAGTTGTAGTTAATTAAAAGTTATAATTAACTAACAGTTATAGTTAACAATAGTTGTAATTAAAAATTATAATTATAATAGTTATAGTTAATAAAAAGTTATAGTTAAAAATATTTATAGTTACAAATAGTTATCGTTACAAATAGTTATAGTTACAAAGAGTCATATTTACAAATAGTTATAGTTACAAATAGTTATAGTTACAAAGAGTCATATTTACAATACAAATAGTTATAGTTACAAATAGTTATAGTTACAAAGAGTCATATTTACAAATAGTTATAGTTACAAATAGTTATAGTTACAAACAGTTATAGTTACAAAGAGTCATAGTTACAAATAGTTATAATTACAAATAATTATAGTTACAAACAGTTATAGTTAAAAATAGTTATAGTTGCAAAGAGTCATAGTTACAAATAGTTATAGTTACAAAGAGTCGTAATTACAAATAGTTATAGTTACAAAGAGTCATAGTTACAAATAGTTAGAGTTACAAAAAGTTACAAAATATCGTTGAAAAATGCGAAAATTAGTTTATAAAAATTGTCACTAAAATTATAGCTGCTAAAATAAAGCGAGGTACTGAAAATAATAAAAAAGTAGTGACGACGATAAATTAAAAGGCAAGATAATAAAACACAATTCTTTATTAATGAGCAATAAACTCGCTAATCGAGTTACAAAATAGTGAATGTTTATCTTGGAGTTAAAAGATTTCTGAAAGTATTAAAATGCATGAGACAAGTTTATAAGCTTTATCAATGCCTCTCTTTGCAAATTAAAAAAAGTTTAAGGTTGATTATTACCTGTTTTGCACTCTTTTATATCCAGCTAAAAGCAAAGTTTATATTACGATTTAACAAATCTCGATTTATGTTCCCAGTAAAGTGATTTACCGTGTGCTTTAAATGATCTACTATTTCTACTAAATGAGATACATTATACACTAAATGAGATATGTCTATCCTAGATTTTATTAACGATTTTGTCTAACATTCTTTTCCTAATATTTATAACACAATGAGAAAAACCTACGAAAGTTGATTAATTTTTTATTAGTCGATCAACATTGATTAAGCACTCAGTGATTGAAATTTATAATAAGCGAACTAAAAAATAATTCGAAATAATCGAAATTTATAATATGCGATAGAAATAATTACTTTCTTAATAATATGCAATTATAATCTCGATAATAACGATAATAACGATAATAACGATAATAACGATAATAACGATAATAACGATAATAACGATAATAACGATAATAACGATAATAACAATACCAACAATAATAACAACAATAACAATAATGACAATAATAACAATACAAATTTAAGTTTTTTTGACCTAAACGGCAACAAAATAATAGCAACAATAGCAATAATATGTTAATGAAATAATCAAGTCGATTTTTCGAATGCAGATTAATTTTTCAAACATTTTTTTTAAATAAAAACATCTCTGTCGGAAATTAGCTTTGACAGGTAAATTGCAACAAATATCTCAATTGACGGAAGAGAGTGTCTATCAATGTTTTTTTTTCTTGCCACTGCTCAATTAAAACATCAACAATTTTTGTCATTAGTTTTGAGATTCGATTGAAGCGGGATGCATTGAGCTTTCGTGGCGTAGGAAAATAGACATGCCAGTTGGTTGTGTAGTAATCTACATATGAATCCTGACAACTGACGTTCTTGTAACGATGAACAAAGCTTTCCCTATGCTTATTCTACATATGCACTGTCCCGTTAACAGGTCCGTACCAGACATCACATTGTATTCTGCGGCTCGATCATTGTACTCATTTTATCCTGTCGACCGTGCAGGCGTTATTCGGTCATGCTCTCAACTCTGAAGTAAACGACCTATTATCGATCCTACGTTATTTAACGGCTCATTTTATAAAACTCCTTCCAGCTAGTTCAAGTCCAGGAAAAAAATTTACGTGCGTTATCACTTTTTTCTTTAGGAATATTCTAGTCGCAAATAAATATTTTTTATTTAAGAACATTCTGATTATAAATATTTTTTCTTTAATAATATTTTAATCGTAAATAAATATTCTTTATTTAAGAACATTCTAATTATAAATATGTCTTCTTCAGGAATATTCTTATCGTAAATAAATATCTTTTCTTTAGGAATATTCTAATCGTAAATAATTTTTTTTTCCTTTAGATATATTCTAGAAAGCTAAGAAATTACATTTTTCTGTTGCAGGTGAGTGAGGAAATTGCAAAAGCAGAAAACAGTGAGTGAGTTACGTTTTTGGGAATTAGCTGTTTCTTGCAACAAGGGAAAACTTTTAACCCCTAATGAATTATAATCTTTGCCATAAATATTGGAGAATGAAAGCTTTCAGAATCTGTCAATTTATCCATTTCCGATTCCCAGGGCACATCAATCTTTTTTTTCGAATGCATGAATCCCGCTGAGTTGGAAACATCCTCTCGCTGAATAAAAATAAGAAAGAAAATGACAATATTCGAATTTAACAATGTCCCCTGCGCATCAATAGAGTCTTTTTTGAAAAATTTTGAAATCAATACTTCCTTCTGGGAATCGATTTCACTTCGTTTTTGTAAATTCTCATCATATGTAGTTTTGTTTTTAACAAAAAGACATACAAAAAAATGAAAAGAAAATGAAAGAGGCCAAAAAGCAAAATAGTCGAAAAACGAAAAAGGACAAATAACTAAAAAGTACAAAAAACGAAAAGGGATAGAAAAACGAAAGAGGACAGAAAAACAAAAAAGGACAGAAAAACGAAAGAGGACAGAAAAACGAAAGAGGACAGAAAAACGAAAAAGGACAGAAAACCAAAAGAGGAAAGAAAGAAGTATCCTTGAGAAAAAGTATCAAAACCTTTTCGTTACAATTTTTAGTAATATTTTCACCTGAGGAAAGATGAAGAGCTTTATGCGCGTTTGATTTTACGACAAGCTTGTTCCTTCATAAAGTTAATATTGAGCATAAAAGCAGGCATGGCTTTTAATGAAAAAAATTGATACTTTTCCGGCGTCTCTGGAGCCATAAAAGTATACAAAAAAAATCTGAGCAGGAGCGCGTAAAGCTAACAGCAACAAGAATATGCTTTTAGCCGTTTTGCTTGGGGCTAAAATGCTTAGACGCTCTCCTCCGAGAGTCAGAGGTCGGAACGGTGTCTTTAAGTTTCACCACGACATGTGCTAATGTTTAACTTCACGTCATATACATATATTCTCACACTCGCTTGATCGTCAAACCTGATCTCCAAATGTTTGCTTAAAAATCTATCCTCCCAGTATTCAGCTTTTCCAAAGGCAATCAAAAACCCGTAAAATGAATTCCGGAAAGAATTTGTTTCCTTTTACCGTACGTTACTTTCAACTCAACTGAAAAGTCGAAATTTAATTTTGCGACAAATTAACAAATGAATCCAATCGATACATTTTTTGTGTATACATTTTTTCTATAGATAATATTTTTGTCATATTTTTGTTATTTTTTTTGTTACATTTTTGTTATTTTTTTGTTACATTTTTGTTATTTTTTTGTTACATTTTTGTTATTTTTTTTTGTTACATTTTTGTTATTTTTTTTGTTACATTTTTGTATTTTGTTGGTACATTGTGTGTTGTTGATACTCAGAAAGAAATATTTGAAGCCAGGCAGTAGAAAAAGCAAGCATAGTGAGACCAACGCAGTAAGAAAGATTTAAAGTCAGACAGTAGAAAAAGCAAACATAGTCAGCCTGACGCAATAATAAAGATTTAAATACAAAGAGTAGAAGAGGCAAATATAGTCAGACCGACGCAATAAGAAAGGTTTAAAGTCAGACAGTAGAAAAAGCAAATATAGTGAGCCCAATGCAAAAAGAAAGAATTAAAACCTGACAGTAGAAAAAGTGAACACAGTCAGTCCAACACAGTAAGCAAGATTTAAAGTCAGTCAGTAGAAAAAGCAAACATAGTCAGCCCAACGCAACAATAGAGATGTAAATACAAAGAGTAGAAAAAGCAAATATAGTCAGACCGACGCAAGTGAACACAGTCAGTCCAACACAGTAAGCAAGATTTAAAGTCAGTCAGTAGAAAAAGCAAACATAGTCAGCCCAACGTAATAAGAGATATTATAAACCAGAAAGTAGAAAAAGCAAATATAGTCAGACAGACGCACAACAAGATTTTAAACCAGTAAAAAAAACTGGCAATGTCAGACCAATGAAGCAAAAAAGATTGAAAATAAAAATGTAGAAAAAAGCAAACTAATGCTTCATTTAGTCTGACAATTTTCGTTTTCTCTACTTTTTTATTTTAATCTTTTATTTTTACTTTTACTTTTTCATCTCTTGCTGCGATGGTCTGACTATCCTAACTATTTCTACTGACTGATTTAAAGTTTTCGTTACTGCGTTGGTCTGACTATGCTTGTTTTTTCTACTGTCGCGTTTTAAAAATTGTGTGCTTCGTTCGTCTGACTGTGCTAGTTTTTTCTACTGTCTAACTTAAATATTTTTAGTTTCGTCCGTCTGACTTTGCTTACTTTTTCTACTGATAGATTTTATCTCTTTCTTACTGCGTTCGTCTGACTATATGCTTCCTTTTTCTACTGATTGGTTTTAGATCTTTCTTACTGCGTTCGTCTGACTATACTTGCTTTTTCCACTGACTTGTTTTAAATTTTTCTTACTGCGTTCGTCTGACTATGCTTGCTTTTTCTACTGATTAATTTTAAATCTTTCTTGCTGCGTTCGTCTGACTATACTTGCTTTTTCCACTGAATTGTTTTAAATCTTTCTTACTGCGTTGGTCTCATTATTTTTGCTTTTTCCACTCCCTGGTTTAAAATATTTCTTCTTGTTACTAACCTAACTGTATTTTTTTTACAATTTGAAAATACTTTTGTAATGTTTGCTTTCTCATGAAGAGAGCATCTTTAATGTACTTTACTCTCTTTTTTAATTTTGGTGCTTTTGTGTTTTATTTTATTTTTTTTTTTTTTGAGGAATGATGAGTTGGAAAAGTTTTGACTCGATTAAATATTATTTGGAAGTTGGGAGAAGTTTTTTGCGAGGAAAGGGAAATATCAATGAACTTGAAAGTTTTACAGTTGGCTGCATTGGTAATACCAGTGGGATCAGAGGCATCCATAACTTGTAATGATTGTCTGACTAAAGAAGCTTTGCAGCTCCCTTTTACCTTCAGTTATCTAACATTTACAAGAAACTATGAGAAAACATCCCATAACATGAAATCATATAAAATATCACCTTAACTTCCATTTCTCTTGGAAATTTCCAAAGTTTCTTTCCCTTAAAATTGAAAATAGAAACTTGGCAATCCTGTTAATTTTCAAGAAAGCTGGATAAATTTTTCAACAGATTATTTTCGGTTATTAGTTTTTGGATCTTTTTCTTACTTTACGATGTTCACAATGTACTTTAGAATGTTCTTTAAAATGTATATGCAAATGTACTTCAAATGTACTTCAAATGTACTTCAAATGTACTTCAAATGTACTTCAAATGTACTTCAAATGTACTTCAAATGTACTTCAAAACTGTACTTCAAATGTACTCAAAAATGTACTTCAAATGTACTTAAAAATGTACTTCAAATGTACTTCAAATGTATTCTAAAATGTACTTCAAATGTACTTCAAATGTATTCCAAAATGTACTTCAAATGTACTTCAAATGTACTCAAAAATGAAATTCAAATGTATTCTAAAATGTACTTCAAATGTACTCAAAACTGTACTTCAAATGTACTCAAAAATGTACTTCAAATGTACTCAAAAATGTACTTCAAATGTACTTCAAATGTATTCTAAAATGTACTTCAAATGTACTCAAAAATGTACTTCAAATGTACTCAAAAATTTACTTCAAATGTACTTCAAATGTACTTCAAATGTATTCTACAATGTACTTCAAATGTACTCAAAAATGTACTTCAAATGTACTCAAAAATTTACTTCAAATGTACTCAAAAATGTACTTCAAATATGCTCCAAATGTACTTCTAAATCAAAATCTTATGACGATTGCAATTTGGGCAAAAAATTAACCAACTTTAATGACTTGAATTAAATAACAAGATGTAATAAGGCTGCTGAAAATGATGAAAAATTTTAATAATTAAATTTTTAGAAAATTCATTATCCTCGTGGAACTATTAAGTTCAGCCAGAAGTTTTATTACAAAAATAGAGATAGGATGAATACGTTTGTACTTGAAGTGGAATTTTTTAACGTTGATGTGTAGTAATAGGGTTTAAAATTTCCGGCGTTTCGCGCCAACCCTCCGGGCTTTTCAGATTAATTTATTACACTGCTGCAGTACTTTTTCTTTGTTCATTTCTACTGGACCAAAAGTTGTATTTCAATCTTCAAAAACGAAAAAGTATATTATGTTAAAATTCTACAAAATTTTCAAGTCAAAATTATCCATATTCAACAGGCTAATAATACGAAAAACTTTTTATCATCATTAGAGTAGTAGTAGTAATAAAAACTGTGTTACAAAAATCAAAGGAAATATTTTTCAGTGACTGAAATTAGGATTTTTAAAGTTTAAAGTTTCTATTTAAAAAGCTCAATTTAATGAGCTCAATTTAATAAGATCGATTTAAAAATGTGCCTCGATAAAAAAGTCTTTATAAAAGTCTTTGTAGTAATTTTTATAAGAATATTTGTAAAATGATAAGAGTGTTTATAAAATTACAAGAGCATTTGCAAAATTATAAAAGTATTTGCAAAATTATAAGAGAAAAATTATAAGAAAAAAATAAGAAAAAAATAAGAAAAAAATAAGAAAAAAAATAAGAAAGAGAGAAAGAAAAAAAAGAAGAAAAATAAGAAAAATTATAAGAGTATTTGTAAAATTATAAAAGTATTTATAAAATCATAAGAGCATTTGTAAAATCATAAGAGTATTTGTAAAATCATAAGAGCATTTGTAAAATTATAAGTCTTTGCAAAATTAAAAAAGTCTTTGAAAATACGTTTAACAAGCTGTCTTTAGTAAAAGTTGATGACAATTTAATGTTTAGATACCTAGAGCTACAAGGTATATAAAATAATTTTTTAAATGAGCTTAATCTGTAAAAATGGAAGACAACTGGGTTCCCTTATCGTTTTTCTACATGATTCACATGAGCTCATGCAAATTGGTTGGAAAGACTTCTATTCTCTGCATACGTTATGCGGCTTAAAATAACTAGATACTTGTTTGCATGAACGTAAATTCAAAATCCTTTTTCCAATTGCGCACCCACCTTTTCGTGCTCTATCTTGCCAACTATCAGCACATTTCTGTAACACCTTATTTTATTACTTTTTATGTACTTTCTCTAGATAAAATTTGCCTAAAGTTACAATAAATCCGTTCCATTCTTCTGAAACCCTCAACATGATAAATAAACGAAAGAATTAATAATTATTCATTATTATCATTATCATTATAATCATTATCATCATTATTATCATTATTATCATTATTATCATTATTATCATTATTATCATTATTATCATTATTATCATTATTATCATTAGTATCATTATTAGCATTATTATCATTATTATCATTATCATTATCATTATTATCATTATTATACACTTTATTTATTTATTTTATTATTCCATTCTCGTCCTTTTTTAAATTAACAAAAAATTCCCATCGTTCTTTGCCATTTGAGCAAAAAGTTAAATATAAATAAAATTGTCTTAAAAACGTATTTCTGAAATGTTGACTCCTCTGGGCCATTTCATCAAATCAGCACAATCTTTAGGATTCGAGTGTGTTATAACCCCCAGGCTATCAAGTTTGAATTTGAATGAAATGGCGTCCGAGTGTGGGGACTTATTGGGATGTACTCAAACGTTTCTCAGGAAGAAAATCGTAAAACGTCGCTTTCTCGTTTCCAAGTGAATCTCACGTATAAGAAGCTAACTCTGGCACGTATTTATAGAAATGCAGAGGAAGGAACCAATCACGACATAAGGGAACTGGATAACGGAAGTGTCAGTTTATGTCGTCTCTTCCATTCGCTCAAACTAGCTTCAATGTGCCATAACCTTTTGTCTGGATATTTTTGCCCCTTATATTCCTTGCTCCTTTTATCCCCAAGACATTTCTGTATTAAAAATATTCCCCCTTAATTCACAAACTCAACTTTTTTCTGGAAAAAATTTCTCGACTTTTTTTCAAACTTCGAATTCTTATGCAATTTATTTAACTTCAATTTCAATTTTTTTTCCACAAAATTCAAATTCTGATATTTTATTTATCATAAAGAGACATTTTTTATTGCCAAAATTCAAACTCCTTTGAATTCGATTTTCGCATTCTTTGGATTCGTTTTAGTTCTAAATTTTTTCGACCCCTTTTTGTAATTTCTTGTCACTTTTTTCTTTTTGGCATTTTTATAATTTTTATAAATTTAATTAATTTTTTTGTTTTTTTTAATTTTAATTAATTTCTAGTATTCCAATTTTAGTTAATTTCTAGCCTTCTAATTTTAGTTAATGTCTTAGTTTTCTAATTTTAATGAATTTCTAGTCTTCTAATTTTAGCTAATTTCCAGTTTTCTAATTTTACTGAATTTCTAGTGTTCTAATTTTTTTAATTTTGCGTTTGACTGAAAGCAACTTGATAGACCTATTTATTGAATTTTCGTCTCTTTAGTCAGACTGGAGGAGTAAAATGTCGAATACCAGCTGCTCGTAACTTATGCGACCGAGATCCGATTCTCCGAGCGATAAATCCGATATTGTTTTAACTTTTCCTTCACGAAACCGATGACGGCAGGACGATCGGGAAAGGAAGGAGATTTTTAGTACAAGAGGAAAGACCCGAGCGGGAGGAAAATTGTGTGTGAAAGCTCTTCTGATAAACGGACAGAGAAGGAAAATTGTTTCTGACTTTAGTTTTATCGTTGCTGAGCTGGAACCACGTGTCAGAAACACACGCTCAACGATAGACGTCTGCCATTACTCATTACTCCTCAGAACACCAGGTTCAACTCTCCCAGAACTGCGATTCATAAATTTTACTAAATCAAAAGATACTTTGGGCTTTAATCAATTTTTTAAACCCTAGTACACAAAAGTGGAGTTTTAAAATTTTTTCATTCAAAGAGTTTTACTCAAAGTTTTCATTCAAAGTGTTTTATTTAAAGTATTTTATTCAAAGTGTTTTATTAAGAACATTTTTTGTGTCCTAGTCGTTAAATGTAACGTTTAGGTTTTAAAATTTTATTGCAATTTGAGAATGAAATGAATTTAGATAAATAAAAATTATGGATTAAATTTGTTTGTTAAAAAATGCATATCTTGATGTGTGTTAATTTAAGACATTTTTGTTCAATATTTTGTAGTGTAGGCGAAGATTATTTTTGTGCGCGAGTAGGTGAAGATTTTTCACGCATAGTTGTCACTGCGCATGCTTCGGAACGCTACTTTTCGCACAATTGTGACGGCGCATGCGTCGGAGCGCTACTTTACGCACAACTGTCACGACGCATGCGTCCTGACACTGCTAAAGTGTCGCTATCTTTTGGGTCCATAATTAACTCTACACTCGTATTTCTTTTTTGACCATTTTTTTGTTTTTCTTTCGTGAATTTCTTATATTTTAGAATTTGTTTCTTCCTGAATTTTAAAAATTTTCACTTATTCTATTTCTATTTCACAATGGCACATTTACATTTTAAATTACAATTGCAAATTTGTATTTTAAATTGCAATTGCAGATATATATTTTAAATTGCATTTGCAGATTTATATTTTAAATTTCACTTGCAGATTTATATTTTAAATTACAATTGCGAGTCACAACTCATCCAAAAGTCGCCTAAAATTGGTGAAAACGATACAGAAACAATCTGCCCGAAAGTGGCTTGCTTATGAATATGCAAACATCAATTCAATTACGATAGTAAACAGCTTAATAATGTGGGATGGAATTTTGAGTCCCTTGAAGGACTTCATTTTCGTTTTATCTAAACCGTAACTACTGAGCTAAATTATAAAGACACTTCAACCTACTTTCGTTGTTGCTTGTCTAAAATTCATACCGCGTCTGAAACTCTCAATGTAATTAAATATGTACTTTAGAAAATTCCCAAGCTTCTGTATCAGGTGGGAGAAAAAAGAGTCCCTTCTCAAAGGCTGTGTTTTGAAGTAAATATTTCAAAAGACCTCGCACGTATTTAGAAAGTTCTTTAAATTCTAAGAGAGATTCACAGTTTGATTCTGTATGCATTCACAATTCATTCCGTTTACTGACACGTTACGTTGAGATTTAAGAGGAGATTTAGACATCAAACCGTCACATCAGACGAGGGTTCTTTTCAAGAATTTTGCCAGAGTACAAGGATATCTCGTTTCCTCTTCCCCAATTTCCTCCAATCGGCCTTTCACAACATTGTGTTTTTATGTTCATATTTTTTTATGAAAATGTATTTTTGTTGTCACCATTGAGCCGAGAAAATGAAGCAGTGATATTTCAGGAGCACTTTTGACTTTGTCTTCTCGATGTTTGACAAAAATTGAAAACAATTTTGTTTCGTTCCATTTCTTTTGGGTCTTCTTCTTACTGCTCGTGATTTTTTGTTCATTGTTTTTTATTCATTCATTCTTTTCATTCCTTTTTTTCTCGTCCTTTTTTTCGTTCGTTTTACTTTTTTTTTTTACTTTTTTTCGTTCTACTTTTTTTCGTTTTACTTCTTTTTCGTTTTACTTCTTTTTCGTTTTACTTTTTTTCGTTTTACTTTTTTTTCAAAAAAGAATTTGAAAAAAATATTAATCAAGATGATTTTGAAAAAAATGCCAAAGAAAAAACAATAATAATTATTTCGGTTAAAATAAAAAATGACAGAAAGTGAAAATGTTTGGGAATTTGAAAGCATTCGAAGGCATAAAAATGTGAGTCTCAAAGAATTAAAATTCTAAGAACTGTTTTCGCACATTTGGCGAGAAGTTTGCCAATTTAAGATGGAAGTCAAGTAGTAAATGAAACGGATCTTTTATTCTGTCAAAAGTTTTGAGAAAGTCTCATTTCAATTCTGGTTTCTGGGTTCGAAATCGGTGAGCTTTAGCTCCTAGTTGCAAAGCCACGTTCTCTCTCGACTGCATCGTCGCTGGGATATTAATCACCCGAAGAAAGGTCTTTGCGTCGCACCTAGACAGTGGAAGCATCTGTAACCGAGAACACAGACCTCCGCTAGTCTTCCCTTATTTCCCGTCTATCTACTCCACGACATTCGTCATCCTCCAGACACAACCTGCCCTTTAAGCGCACCCTCAATATTTTCATAAACCTACTCCAATATTAAGCAAGGTCGATAAAACGCAATTCAAAAACCCCATAAATCATTCTTATCCTTCCTCGCGGAATTTCCTAATTTCTGAATTCTTTCCCAAAAATTCTGCAATTTGGAAAAAATTTCCTTTTTGTGAAATAAAGGACTTTGGATTCTTATTTTCTTTTAATTATGAAAATACTGTGATATTCTTCTAATCAATGAAAATTTAAAATTAACGAAATTTAAAATTAGCGAATTTTAAAATTAACGAAATTTAAAATTAACGAAATTTAAAATTCCATTGAGATATATTTACGAAGGTTCATTTTTTTAGAATATATTTCATCTTTTTACGCGCTTTCACAGTTGATCCCAATTTTAATAACACTTTGATAAATAACGAAAATACGTTTTTTATCAAATACAAAAAGTATGGAAGATTTCGTTATTGATATTTGACGTTAAATGTATTTTCGTATTAGTTTTATCACATTGGTGATAAAATGAAATTCTTGTTAAAAACAGATATCAGATAATCTGCGAATTTTGTACATTTCACTATAAAATTCCTTTTCATACCTGTAGCGTTTTACAAAAATTACTTTTTTTCCGAGGCTGTAAATTTTGCGCCTTCATGATAGATATTTTTGTTTCATTAGAGGTTTAATAAAAGAAACACAAACACGAAATAACAATTTGATAGAATTTGAAATTATTTTAGAACATATTAATTATACAAAACTGAATTAAAACCGACATCAAAAAGTGAGAAATGCGAAAAATGATCTTTTAGTGAAATTGAATCATTTGAAAATGATTAAGGTGTTCAAATGGTAACTTTTCAAAAGGTTTTGCCCCGGTTTGAGGAACAGAGATAGAATATATGCTTGAGTGTGGAATCGTTGATAATTAATGTCTTGAGTGATTTAAAGGAAAAAGGAAACGAGGTTATTTTCGCAGAGCTTTTTTTCAATATTGCCTTTGGGAGAAGGATTTATATTGGGGGAAAATTGCGTTATCCACAGCTGCCCTATAACGGACCCCATATAAAGTTGCGAGTTGAAACTACACTGGCTCATGGTGTATAACGCTGTATGGATGGATGTTAATAAAGCCACAACCTGTGCCAGTGAATTGTAAGTCGTCACCCAGTTGAGAAAGGACTGCTAGAATTTCGTCTTTTCCCCTTATCCTTTCCTTCTTCCATTTTCTCTTCAGGGAAATATCATCTCGAAATCATTTTCAAACCTAACATTTTCGTCCTCTCGCCATTTAGAATTTTGCTGAGCTTTATTCGATACTACTGGCAGGTCACGTCTATCTTTTATATTCTCATCACAAAATAATTTTTCCAAATTGAAAAACTATCTCTTTCTGAAACAGTAAAACTATTCTCCTCTCGTCATTCAACTTTCTAGACATTGTAATGCCCCGTCGCATTATTTAAATGACAAAAGAATAAATGCGGATACTTTCTTGAAAATGTGCAGTGCAACAGTAAGTAAATGTGGAAAAAAAATAAATTCAGAAAAAAAAAATAAAAAAGCAAAAACAATAATAATGCGCAAAAAATAATAATGCAAAAACCATTAAAGCAGGAAAATTCTGCAGAAAAATGAAAGAAAAAAATAGTGGTCCAAAAGAATAAAAGTACGAAAAATAGTGGTTGAAAAAAAAATAATGTAAAATAATGCTTCCTCTATAAGGAAGCAAAAAGTGTAATTTTTATGGGTTTTATTAAAAATTTGATGAAATTCCAATTGCTAAAAGTTGTAGGATGTAGCATAATGTGGAACGTTATTAAAAGTGGAAGATTTGGTGCTGCTATTAAAGCGTAAATTTTGATGGCGCGAGGAAAAGAAACTTGTAAGATCTTGGCAACTGTGAAACTTCATCGACTATTCGAAATGTGAAGCGATTCCCTTTGGAGGAATCTTTATCGTTATCGTCACGACCAGATATCTACGTATCGTCACATTATCGTTGCTCTCGACTGTTCTTGAAATTTGCCACCTTTCCTGGATCTAGAACTCTGTAAAGTAAATCGTATAAACTTTCCTTCTCCGATCCTCTTTTCAACACACTTAAAGCGTATTTTTTCAAGGTAATTTTTCTTCCCGGGACAAATTTTCTTCCACAATTCAAATCAAATTACCTTGAAATTGCATTTTTAAATTCTCGTTTTGTGAAACGACTTTGTTTTCTTTTCATTTCAAAGCTGTAACTGTTTCATGAAAAATTAATGAATTATGAAAAACGAGGCAAAGAGGATCGAATGAAAAAAGAGATTAAGAAAGAGTTGAAAAAAGAGCATGAAAGGGAAAATAAGAAAAGAGAAATGAGAACTAGAAAAAAGACAGGGAACTAAGAAGGATATTTTTTACTGAAAAGTAGTAACATTTTAAAATATTTGAAAACATGAGGAAAAATAGATAGAAAGTAATTAATGAGAAAGTGATTTAAAGATGATTAGCAACAAAAATTATTACACAAATTATTACAAAAATTATTATAAATATTATTACAAACATGATTATAAAATTCATTACAAAAATTATTACAGTAATTATTACAAAATTAATTACGAAAATGATTACATGAATAATTTTAAATCAGTTGTTAACAAAAAAATAATGAACAACGAAAAATGACGATAAAAGAACAGCTAACGATGAAAAAGTAACAAACGATGGAAAAGTAACAAACGATGAAAAAATAACATTCGATAGAAAAATAACAAAAGATAAAAAAATAACAAAAGATAAAAAAATAACAAAAGATAAAAAAGTAACAAAAGATAAAAAAGTAACAAAAGATGGTAAATAATGAACAACAGTAAAATTACAAAAAATGAAAAAAAACAACAGAGAAAAAATAGCAAAAGATGGAAAATAATAAACGATAGTAAAATAACGAAAGTTGAAAGAATAACAAAAGATGAAAAATAATAAACGATAGTAAAATAACAAAAGATAAAAGAATAACAAAAGAAAAAAATAGCAAAAGATGGAAAATAATAAACGATAGTAAAATAACAAACGATGAAAAATAATAAACAACAATAATAAAAGCAACGAACGTTGAAAAAGTAAAAAGTGATAAAAAATAATAAATACCAAAAAATAAAGATGATAAAATAACAAACGATGCAAAAATAAACGATGAAAAAATAACAACTGATGGAAAATAATAAACAATAGAAAAACAACAAACGATGAAAAAATAACAACTGATGGACAATAATAAACAATAGAAAAACAACAAACGATGAAAAAATGAAAAGTGGTAAAAGAGAATAAATACCAAAGAATAAAAATGAAGAAAATTATTAAAAACAGTGTTTTAAAAATATTTTAAATAATTTTTTGAAAAATATATTAAACAATGTAATAATGTTTGAAATAATGTTTTTAATAATTTTCTATATATATAATGTTTTATAATGTTTTAAAAAAATAGCAAAAGATTTTAAAAACATTTTTAACAAAAAGCCAGTTCTAAAAACTAATAAGTGAAAAAAGTAATAAGAACAAAGGAAAGTAAATAAAATGAATACAAAATGTAATGAAAAAATTAAGGAAAAAAATTAATAATAAAAAAGCGTTAAAAGATAAAAAATATAACGATAATAAAAATATGATGGAAATAAAAATATAATAAAAATAAGTGAAATGAAAAAAATAAGGATAAAAATTAATAATAAAAAAACGTTAAAAGATAAAAATACAACGATAATAAAAACTTGATGGAAATAAAAATATGATAAAAATAAATGTAATGAAAAAAATAAGGATAAAAATTAATAATAAAAAAACGATTAAAGAAACAAAAATAACGATAACAAAAATATGATGGAAATAAAAATATGATAAAAATAAAAATATGACAAAAATGAAAATACGATAAAAATAAAAATATGATAAAAATAAAAATATGATGTAAATAAAAATATGATAAAAATAAAAATAGGATGAAAATAAAATTATGATGGAAATAAAAATAATAAATAATAAAAAATAATTTTATTTCAAAAAATACCAAGAATCTGAAATAAATTCTTTTATTAATTTTACTCTTTAATATTCCTGGGGCTAATTATTGAAAAATATGAAGAAAATGATTTGATTTGTGGTAGGAGAATTGAAATTCATTGTGCAGTGGTAATAATTCTGTCCAGGGGTTATCCGGAAGATAGTGAGCTAAAGATTTCACTCGGCCTTTTATTTCGGTTGCGTCATATCTCCTCGTAGCATTGTAGGTCGTACTTTGAGCCTGAGATAGGAATGACATAATTTTCCAAGATAGTACGCTGCTTCCAACGCCTTTTCCAGTCAAGGGTCTTCTTTACCAGTCGTTTCATCGCCCTCTTTATTTCCACTGCTGAAAGCGGAGATCGCGTAAGTCAGCCGTAAGGATCGCACTCTTCCAATTGTCGCTACACCAACCAACTCCCTAACATACACCAGAATACACTCCACTTTTTAAAGCCTTTCTCACAATTGCCCCAGTAGCTTCCATTTTTTACCCAATTTTACACACTCGTTATGAATCTCTTACAAAATCTTCGCAAATTTTTCTCGCTCTTCAAATGTGCACTTTTGACACGGAAAATTCCTTTTGAATTTTTGACTTGGAAAATCCTTTTTGAATTTTTGCTTTTCGTTTGGGAATTCTTTCTGACTTTTTGTCTTGGAAAATCTTTTTTGAATTTTTGGCGTGGAAAGTAATTTTTGAATTTTTGCTTGGAAAATTCTTTTTGAATTCTTGGCTTGAAAATTCTTTTTGAATTTTTGCTTTTCACTTGGAAAATTCGTTCTGAATTCTTGGCTTGGAAAATCCTTTTTGAATTTTTTACTTGGGAAATTGTTTCTGAATTTTTGGCTTGGAAAATCCTTTTTTAATTTTTTGCTTTTCGCTTGAGAAATTATTTCTGAATTCTTGGCTTGGGGAATTCTTTCTGAATTTTTTGCTTGGGAAATTCTTTCTGAATTTATGGCTTGGGAAATTCTTTTTGATTTTTTGCTTTTCACTTGGGGAATTCTTTCTGAATTCTTGGCTTGGAAAATTTTTTTAAATTCTTACATTTCGCTTGGGAAATTCTTTCTGAATTCTTGGCTTGGAAAATTCTTTTTGAATTTTTGCTTTTCGCTTTGGGAATACTTTCTGAATTCTGAAAATTCTTTTTGAATTTTTGCTTTTCGCTTTGGGAATACTTTCTGAATTCTTGGCTTGGAAAATTCTTTCTGAAATTTTGGCTTGAGAAATTCTTTTTGAATTCTTGGCTTGGCGAATTCTTTCTGAATTTTCGGCTTGGAAAATTCTTTTTGAATGTTTAGCTTGGGAAATTCTTCCTGAATTTTTGGCTAGGGAAATTCTTTTTGAATTCTTGACTTTGAATTCTTTCTGAATTTTCAACGAAACGCGAAAGGAATTTTCCAAGTTCGTTCGGTTGTAATTATTTTGACAATAGTTTTAAAACTTTTTGACTCTTCTACAAATAAATATACCAAATTTCAGCACTCTAGGTAAACAACCTAGAGTGCTGAAATTTGGTATGCGAGTTGCTCATAAGAGCAAAAAATTGCAACAAGTTTTCTTGTTTATTCGTAATGTTGCTTTTTATGAAGCATCGACATGTAACTTTGATTAAATATTTCAAAAATGTTGACATTTTATATTTCTTTACATTGCGAGCTTTTAACGTAATAAAATATAAATAGTCAATAATCTATTCATATACAGACTGCATTTTAAAGCACTTAAATTAAATTCTCCAGTTGGAATTAAAGCTCTTTCAGTTTTTAGAATAAATCAGTTTGCTGTATCATGTTCGTTTTTCACATTGACGTTATCCTCGAAGAATATTTTATAATTTAAAACGCAATTCGTTCTCTATTGGAAGTTCCGAGTAATTCTGTAATCTATTTTTTTATTTATTTCAAAGGTATTAAATTCGGAAGCTTTCAATTTAAAAGAATTCAATTTCGAGAAATTACAGTTTAAAATCCACGCTGTATAAATTTAATTTTATTTAACTATGTAGATCATTCTAAAGCGTACATTTCCATTTGATAATATATGCGCAAATAATATAATAGAAATTGCGAGAATCTGTTCATGCGACCAGTAGAACCGCTAAATTTAATTTAATATGTTCTGTGAGACTCACATCAATTTTGTAATGCTGATTTTTTATCATCAATTTGTTGATTTTTTAATTTTTTCTATAATTAGATTATAATTGTATAATCTTTATTATTTTTACATATGCATTCTTCACTATTTTTTCTTACTTATTTTTCCTTATTCTTGAATATTTCTTTGATTATTTCCTTGATTATTTTCATTTGTATAATCTTTATTATTTGTACATATTTATTCTTCCTTATATTTATTATATTCATATTTATTCTCTACCTTTCTGTAACCTTGTTTTCCATTTGTTTCATTTGTTTCATTTTTTCACTTGTTGCATTCTCCAAATTGTTTCATATTTTAACTTGTTACATTCTCTAATTTGTTTTATTTTAAATTCCATTCCATGATCCCACCAATAATTTGTTTAACATTACCTCTGAGTACGAATAAATATTTTTCATGCGTATTTACATTCTCCTCTCATTTTACATTCCCATCTCTGATGAAAAGGAGCAAAAAAATTCTGACAGTTTACAATCTTTTTGTTCTCGAGAGTGTGCTTTAATTTTTCGAATTTCGTACAAATACGCTTATGCACTTGAAATAGAATGGAAGAATTTTTACGTGTTCATTTTTCTCGGAATGAATGCAAAGCTTAAGGCATTATAAGGTAATGCTCTTATTTTAGCCGTGGTTCGGTTAATCTTCTTGAAGTGAACTTGAGAAAGATGCGCTTGTTTCAAGTACCTTAGCAGTAGAATTGAAGTCGATAAGGTCGAGTGGGTATTGCGAATGAGAATGGAGTTTAAATGGGTGTAGCTCCAGTGGCCGGACATAGTCTCTTAAAAAAAAGTCTTTTTATCTTGGAGTTTTACAGATGTTTGAGGTGAAATCGATGCGAGCTCGTCACGGATTTTCGGCTTCCCCGGCAAAGTTTCCGTTTCTTCAAACCGAATGGCTTTTCCGTGTTACCAGAACCCACCAAGAATCGCACAATCCTCCGCAGAATGATTCAAGAAAAGAATTTTAAAACTAAGCTTTTCTTCTGTCCGGAATCTTGTATTCCTTTGTTGGCTTTCTTCGATCTGCCCATTGAAAATTCAGTTAAATACTTTTCCTTCTCTTCTTCTAAAAAGCGAAGCCGGCTTTTGCATCAAATATTCAACTTTTATTGAACCATGTAGACCTGGATTTAATCACCTTGTTTTAAGCCCGAATATCATATTTAAACAACTTTGAACCCATTGTTTGAAATTCGAAATCAATCTCAAAAGTCCGAACACGATTTTTAAGATTGAATTTGTTATTTGCAGTTTGAACTTATTGTTTCAAGTTTGAATTTATTGTTTCAAGTTTGAACTTATTGTTTCAAGTTCAAATTTATTGTTTCAAGTTCAAACTTATTGTTCAGAAGTTCTTACTTATTGCTCGACTGTTTGTTCAAACTAAATACTACAAATGAGACTAAAATATTCACAATAATTCACGTTTAATGTGAGAAAAAATAGAAATCGAAGTTTCAGGGTTTCGTGAACTTGACTTTTGACATTTTTCCATATAAGAGGAAAGAAATCTTATAGGAATATACACGTGTTTGCAGAAGACGTAGAAAGTACACATGAACAATTTTTAAATTAGTTTTCGCTTTTGATTCTCTCGCGAAATTGTGCCCAGAGGAGAACGACAAAAGCTGGAAGAAATCATGATATGTCAAATATTACGAAGTGTATTCATGCAGAAACAAGAAAGAGAGGGTTTATATCTTTGCTGCAAACTCTCAATGCTCTTTAGTATTTTAGTGACTTATCAACAATTCTGAGATTTTATCTAAACAGAAAAGCAGCACTATGCTCCGCTTTCATCTTATATTCAAATGGGGACTCTATTCAAAAAGATTTTTATGAAGAGATAAGTTTATTATCAACCTAAAAAACTTTACTTCAATACAAAAATGTCTATTCTTTTTAAGCATTCAGATAAACTTCAATGAAGCATCCCTTTGATAAAAAAAATCACCGTATCATTGTTATTTCTGTATTAAAAATCTACGATATCATTGTTTGATATTCCTTTATTATAAAAACAAACTACGATATCATTCTTTGCTAGGCTTTTATGAAAGAAAAGCTACAATATTATTATACTACGATTTATTGTATACTATAAAATAGAATAAAATATTATTTTGCTTTTTTTGAAGGGAGTTTTTTTTGTAAAACTTGTATTCTTTCCGAGTGTTACAATTTTCAAATGTAATTTTCAATTTTTTTAATTTGATATTATTTTCGTGTATTACAGCTTTGTGAATGTTGTAATAATCCTTTCGTGTGTTACAACTGTCTACACATTGTAAAATTATTTTTGCTTCTTACAATTGTCTACACATTGCATTATTGTTTTTGAGTCTTACAACTTTTTAAACATAGTAACATTTTTGGCGTGTCTTACAACTTTAAATTTTAAAATATTTGGAAAGTTGTAGTAATATTTACATGGGCAAAATAACATGTAATTCATGTAACATGAATTGTAACATGGGCAAAAATAGTTATTGAAATATTAAAAAAATAATTACCAACTGGAAAATTGTAAAGACCAACTGGAGCTAAATATTAATCATGAGTAAGAAAATTGCAAAAAATTGTACTTCTAGCCAAACCGCGTTTAATCTACTTCGGAGTCTGTTTTTCTAAAAACGTAACATTTCTCGGACTAAATATGTTTCTTCTACTTTATCGATTTTCTTTCTAAAAAGCACTCTGACCAAAATGTGTTTCACCGGTTTCGTTCCCACATGATAAATTACAATCTACATTAAATATTAACCAATAGATTGAAATTTCTGTCCATAAAAACAAACTACAGTTATTAAAGATATCAACAAGTGTTTATGAAATTGGTAAAATAATAAACTTATTATAATAATAAGTATAATAATAATATATAACTTATTATAATTGTTTTTATTTTATTTTTTTTTATTATTTTTTTTTATTTTTATAATTAATTATAATTAATTTCGTGTCCAGAGACAAGGTATCTTTAATTACCAAACAAGCAGATTTTCATATAATAGTATATTGAGATTTCAAACCGGACAGTAGAAAAAGTGAGCATAGTCAGACCGACGCAGTACAAGGAAAATTTAGAATGAGATAGTAGAAGCAGCAAGCACAGTCAGACCAACCTAATGAGGTTTTAAAACAGTAGAGAAAGCAATTATAGACAAACAGAACTAGTGAAGAGAGTTTTTCAAACGAGAAAGTAGAAGAAGCAATCAGAGTCAGACAGTGGAGGGAGAATATCAAACGAGAAAGTAGAAAAAACAATCATAGTCAGACAGTGGAGGGAGAATATCAAACGAGAAAGTAGAAAAAGCAAGCATAGTCAGGCAGTGGAGGGAGAATATCAAACGAGAAAGTAGAACAAGCAAGCATAGTCAGACAAACTAAACTTAGAGTTGTAAAAGCAGTAGAAAAAGTCATTATAGTCAGACAGAAGCAGTGGGGAAGAATTTTAAACAAGAAAGTAGAAAAACAAAGTATATACTCAGACCAACGTAATAAAGTTTCAAAAATAGTAGAAAAAGCAAGTATAGTCAGACCAATAGATTAGTCGTCTGACTTTGTTTGCTTTTTCCACTGTCTGATTTTTTATCATTACTACTCGTTTGGGCTGACTGTAATTGCTTTTTCTAATGTCGGGTTTTAAATATCTGTTTATTACATTCGTCTGACTATACCGGCTTTTTCTACTATCTCTTTTTAAATCTCCCTGGACTGCCTTGGTTTGACTATGCTTGCTTTTTCATCCTCACAGAAGAAGCTTTCTCTACTCTCTGGTTTGAAATCTCTTTTACTTTATATATTGTAAATATAATCAAAAAGCTCTTTTTCCCTAAAAGGTAAAGAATCTGACTGAAACTTACTTGATCCACTTTTGGAATTCTTCAAAAAGAGAAAAACGTGTATGTCTGACGAAAACTCGCTTGTTCTACTTGCTTGTTGCAGTTTTCGAACAAAAGCATTCGCTTTCTTGGTAAATAACGTATATATATATAAATAAATCCATAAAAATAAAGGACGTGGTTTGTCACTAATTTTTGTAACAAATGATCCTAATGATTTATTAAAATCACTATAAGTTCTTTCAAGCAGAAAAACCTCAATATTTTCGAGATCTTTTACTTTCTTACTTACTTACTTACTTTCTTACTTACTTACTTACTTACTTAGTTACTTACTTACTTACTTACTTACTTACTTTCTTACTTTCTTACTTTCTTACTTTCTTACTTTCTTACTTTCTTACTTTCTTACTTTCTTAAACGGAAATTTTCTTAAATATACTTGGGCATTTAATGCAACTCGATAAAAATGGATGTAATTATTTCAAGCTGTCTGTAAAATTCCGTCAAGACCTTAGATACCAAAAAGCCACGCGGATTGAAAACATGAAATGTCCTGACCATCTTAAAGATATTTTAAGCACTCTAACGATAATTTAAATTTTGAATTTACAGAGAATTGGATTTATAATTTTTCTCGATAAAAATAGATGTAGAAAATTAAAAAATTAGTATTTTTGAGATGTCTGTAAAATTCCGCCAAGCTTTTGAGATGCAGAAAAGATTCTGAGTTTACATTCATCAAATATCCTAAACTTCTTTGAGATTGTGTTTGCTATATATTTTGATATTTTATAAATCAAAGCTGTATATTAATAGTTTCTGAGTAAATATATAATGAGTTTTATTTGCTACAAAAAAATGGTGCAACATAATACATTAATATAGAAAATAATAAATAAATAATGAATACAGCATATCGTACAAAATAATAATGAAGTACATCTATAAATGTATAAAAATGTAAAAATATATATGTATATATATATATATATATATATATATATATATATAAGTGGAGAACTTGCGAGAAGCAAAATATCCTAAAAACTTTATAGAAAATCGTTCATTAGTAAATTACCACGGACCGTGTGGGTCCATAACCTGTTAGAAAAAACATCCATACCTTACAAGAGCATGGTTTACTTCGACATGAATGAATGTTCGATATGACAAAATTGCCAATTACCACGTAGTGTTTTGACAGTGGGTTATGACGAAAAATGGAGAATGTGCCAGTGAACGTCTGATGATATCGCCTGAGTGAGTTTATTCAAAGTCGGTTGCACATTGGTAAAAACGTAATAGAAGGGTGTAACTAGGTTCAGTGGTGCGATATTTATGAAGCTAGCAGACTATGGCTTAAATGCCACGTGCGCGGACATAAACACGAGCGCGCATGCATCAACACCACACAGAATGTGCATGTATTCGTACACATTTCTGGCGATACTTTGTAGCTTATCCGGCTGGCTGAGAAAGATCCGTCGACCGTATACAAAATTCATAATCCCGCGGTGTTATAATGTTTGCCGGGATACCCGAGGTGTAGAGAATACTGGTGAGCATAAAGTGCGGCGACGTCTACGGGAGGTGGGTAGCTATACTCCTTGGGACTTGAGGGTGGGAAATATGACTGGTACTGTCGTCAGGAGAAGCAGGGAGAAGGTAATGGATCGCCCGAGGCAGCGACACAGCTGAGCTGCACTCGTACTTTGAAAACTCACCTGCTCTACTTATGCAAGAGCAACAAAATAACCAAGGAGCTTTCGATATTCTCCAATGATCTTTCATAAACGTTTTTCGCTAAGAAGCTACTTTCAACTCAAGTATATCTGATACTCTCTTCAGGGCTTTCCATTCTCTGCTTTACTTTATCCCTTACGTCACATCCACCAACAAATCAAATAAGGGTTGCCTCTATTTTTAGCACTGACATTTTTTCCATTTTTTTACCACTATACGTGAAAGATAATATTATCCCCTGAAAACCTTCTTTCTCTATTATTCCGCCAAGTAAACTGCTCGTGTTTTTTGCAACATCTTCCAGAAAGTCTACTTTTTCTCAAACGTAGTCACGAAACCTTTAAAACCTTTGGATTGGATCTAAGAAAGCGTTTATGAGATTTCTGAAACAATAAAGTTCATTTTTTCTCTAGGTAAAATAAGGGGACTATTTTTTGGTATAAAAAGAGTGTTCTTTCTCGAGGTTATTGAAGGGTAGTTTCTTCCTTAGGTAAACAAACGGTACTTTATTGCTCTAGGTAAATAAACAACATTTTCTTTCCCTAGGTTAAAAAGCGGCACTTTATTGTTCTAGGTAAATAAACAGCATTTTCTTTCCCTAGGTTAAAAAGCGAGACTTTATTGCCCTAGGTAAAAAACGGTACTTTACTGCCCTAGGTAAACAAACGGTACTTTATTACTCTAGGTAAATAAACAACCTTTTCTTTCCCAAGATTAAAAAGCGGCACTTTTTTGCCCTAGGTAAAAAACGGTACTTTATTGCCCTAGGTAAACAAACGGTACTTTATTGCTCTAGGTAAATAAATAGCATTTTCTTTCCCTAGGTCAAAAAGAGATACTTTATTGCCCTAGGTAAACAAACGGTACTTTATTGCCTTAAGTAAACAAACGGTACTTTATTGGCCTAGGTAAAGAAATGGTACTTTATTGCTCTAGGCAAATATGTAGAAATTTCAGTTTGAGAATACAAATACTACAAATCAAAACTTACTCTAAATTGTAATTTATAATATTTTCAAAAGTTTAGTATCAGAATGTTTCTTTTTAAAAAAGTTAATATTAAAAGAAATGGAAATTTTTGAAAACGAAGATAACAACCTGAAGAATTGTTTATAACCCCTCGAAAATGCCCTTGGGACAAGGAAACGGTTTTTATTATTTTTATGAATGCAATACTTCTCAGGATTTTATGAGGATGTAAACCAAGTGATGGAATTCGGGATAACATCCCAGAAGGGAGATATTAATCTTGAAAATAGTTTACAACCCTTAAAAATTACAAGGATGCATTTATCCTAGATCTTTTTCTAACCGAAAATGATTACAAGGTTTCAATGATTATTACTTTTTGAAAAATGCTTTTTAAGAAAAATCTTTTAAACGAAACGCTTCATAGAAATCGGAAATTTTAGATTTACACGTTTTATACTATTGAAAATTTCATTTTTGGTTTTTTTCAAAAAGGAGAGTGATGTTTGTGGAAACAATGACTTCCATTGTCTAAAGAGTTCTTTTGAGACAGGGAGATAGTTTTTCGAGTTGCAGACTTTCTAAAATTTTTTTAAAAGAGCCAAACGAATCGGAGGAATTTTTTAAAATGTCCCTGAAGTGAGATACCAATGAAATGGCTGACGATCTTAAAAAATTCTAGAGCTCTGCAATATTCATGGTAAAATATTTCAGTTCAAAATTTTTCAAAAATTGGAATTCCATTTTCAGATTGAATTTTATTCAATTCTCTTTTCATTTTCGCTTCAAATTTTTCTTTTTTTCCTTTAATTTTTGTTTCGTATATTTCTTTTGTTTCCTTTATTTTTTTTGTTTCATTTATTTTTTTTGTTTCCTTTATTTTTTTTCTTTTATTTTTTTTATTCATTAACCTTTTCTATATTAATTTATTGTTTCATCGTAATAATATAACCAAAATTTCGTCTTTATTCATTCGTGCCCTTTTTTAATTTCATCAATATTTTTTTTTTACATTAACTTTAAATTAAAATTGTTGACACTTCGTATACTTTTATTTGATTAACTCGTTTTTTCTTCATAGTACGCTCTTTTAGTTTGTTCGTTTTTTATTGCATACACTTTTTATCTCATTAACTTTATTTTGTTTTTGCTTCATCAACTTTTTTGCCTCATAAACCTTTTTTTACAATTCACTTTAGAAACTCCAATGTAAATGAAGTATGACAAGCTTTTGCTGACCTTTTAGTGAAATTTAATTTGGATTAGTTTATTGCAGTATATTTTACGCGACGGAGAGTGACTTAATGTGTAGAGCAAACTTAAATTAAAATACGTTTTAGCACGCAATTCGCAAGACCTCTTTATAACACTTTGACACATTTCTTACCAAAAAATATTTATTCAACAATTTCTGTTTTGAACTATTATCGGTGTTGGCGCGATTATTGTCGATACTAGTTAATTAGTAAAATATGCAGAAAAAAGAAACACAGAAAAAATAAAAACCGACAAATGGACACATTAAATAAAACAAAAGAAATGAAACAAATTAAATAAAACAAAAGAGATGAAACAAGTTAAAAAAACAAAAGAGATGAAACAAGTTAAATAAAACAAAAAAGATGAAACAAGTTAAAAAAAACAAAAGAGATGAAACAAAGTAAATAAGGCATCATTTTTGTAGATTATTGAATCTTACAAAAGGTTTTTTTTATAAACCCGTTTATGTCTAAAATAACAAAATAAAGTAAAAAATAAAACGAAGGCAATAATACAAATGAAATAGGAAAAATGAAATTAAGCAAATGAAATAAAAGAAAAGAAATTCAACAAATGAAATTAAACAAATGAAATAAAAGAAAAGAAATGCAACAAATGAAATTAAGCAAATGAAATAAAAGAAAAGAAATGCAACAAATGGAATTAAGCAAATGAAATAAAAGAAAAGAAATGCAACAAAAGAGATTAAACAAATGAAATAAAAGAAAAGAAATGCAACAAAAGAGATTAAACAAATGAAATAAAAGAAAAGAAATATAACAAATGAAATAAAAGAAAAGAAATAAAAGAAAAGAAATAAAAGAAAAGAAATGCAACAAAAGAGATTAAACAAATGAAATAAAAGAAAAGAAATATAACAAATGAAATTAAAGAAATGAAATAAAACAAAGGAAATGAAACAAATGAAATAAAAGAAAAGAAATAAAACAAAGTAAAAGAAGAAAAATTGTCTTCCAATTAAATCGTTACTGAACAATCAGGAAACACTTTGAATAAAAGATAATGAAAGATGAGTTTGTAGGTGAGATTTTGAAGAAATAAGGTTTGAGATTTAAAGTGTTTGTCAGAAACTTGTTGTGATTAATGACGGGGCAATTGTGAAATTACTACAATGAAATTTATGAGGATCGTAGCAGGTGTGCCATACGTATTTGGAGGCGCGTAAAGTACGCGAGTGCAACTCACGTATTGTGGTCTATTAGTTAATTATCTGACTACAGAGAGCTTATCTTGTTACTATCCAACACTCGCACAATCTGTTTCATAGCAAATACACGCAAACAAGCTCTACACTCAGCTAAGAGCGAACTTGATCAAAGTCAAACTTACCTAAATTGCCTTTGTATCCGAAATAATTAATCAAATTTTTTCACTACAGCTATTTTACTTACAATTGTAACCAACTTTGTCAACAATTCGTGCATCTAACGAAAATTTCTTTACACTACTGCACGGCAAATCTTTCGTTTAATTGAAAATAAAGACTCGGAGTGATCGTTAAAAATAAAGTAAAATAAAAATAATAAAATTGAAAATAAAGACTTCCTCACTCGGAGTGATCGTTAAATGCTGATATTTCTGAAAATATAGAAATTAGTGGCGAAATAAATAATGAACTGAATAATAAAATGAATGATAAAGCGAATAATGAAATGAATAAAGAAATTAGTAAAATAATTTATAATATAGCGAATAATGAAATGAATAATAAAATGAATGATAAAGCGAATAATGAAATGAATAAAGAAATTAATAAAATAATTTATAATATAGCGAATAATGAAATGAATAATAAAATGAATGATAAAGCGAATAATGAAATGAATAAAGAAATGAATAAAATAATTTATAATATAGCGAATAATGAAGTGAATAATAAAATAAATAATAAAATGAATATTGAAATGAATAATGAAGTGAATATTGAAATGAATAATGAAGTGAATATTGAAATGAATAAAAAAATGAATAATTAAATGCATAATAAAATGAACAATTGGATGAATAATAAAAGAAATAATAAAATGAAGAATTAAATGAACAATAAAATGAATAATAAAATTGATATTGAAATGAATAAAAGAATGAATAATGAAGTGAATATTGAAATGAATAAAAAATGAATAATTAAATGCATAATAAAATGAACAATTGAATGAATAATAAAAGAAATAATAAAATGAATAATTAAATGAATAATTAAATGAATAATAAAAGAAATAATAAAATAAATATTCAAATGAATTTCGAAGAGAAGAATAAAATGTAAACGAATCGATGTTGACGAATTTTTAACATTATTTTAACAATAACGTTATTTTAACAATAACAAAGAAATTTATATATGAATATAAAAATTAAATTATGTGTATTGCATCTTATATTAATGTGTTTAATGACAAAAAATTAAAAACCAAGAAAGCAAGATTTTAAGATTTACAAGAAATCCAAGATTTCTGCTGGATGAAAAGTTTTTTTATCCTAAGTTCTCGTTATAACTAAAAATTACGGAAATTTTGAATAGTACTTGATCCGTTGGGAGCTTTGTGCTTAAGTTGCAATTAAAACGTAGAAAATTCGCCGTCATCTCTTGCCGCAGAATAATCGGCCTTTGAACTTTTTAGAAAGAAACGAAGCTTTCCCAAGAGAAACCATCAGAAATTATTGAACCGTTGGTGCTTCTTCGGCACTGAGCTTCGACTTCGATCCATCGGGCGCCAGGGATAGCATTAAAATAAAGTGGATTCGATATCGGCGGGTATGGAGAAGTTAATTTAAATCCTTGGAATATCTTTCAAGGATATAGGGTCGGAATTATCCTTCAATAGCGTCGTCATCGTCTCTAAAACGACAGAATGCAAGATGGATTTAAATCAAGTTGTGCCACTTTTATTTCTAACTAAGAGACTACTTTTTTAAAAAAAGAAACGCTATTTGTTTTAAAATATTCGTTCATTCGAAATATCTATTTATTTTTAAGTAGGTATCCATTTTGTTTTCAAAATTTACATTTGTTTTTAAATTGTCAATTTGTTTCGAAAATACACATTTGCTTTGCAATAACAAATTGTTTCCTTTTTCGTTTCCTTTTTCGTATCATTTTTTTTTCCTTTTTCGTTTCCTTTTCGTTTCCTTTTTCGTTTCGTGTTTCGTTTCGTTTTTTAATTTTCGTTTCCTTTTCATTTTCTTTTCGTTTCCTTTTTCTTTTCCTTTTTCTTTTCCTTTTTCTTTTCCTTTTTCTTTTCCTTTTTCTTTTCCTATTTTATGTTTCTTTTTTCTGTCTCTTTTTGTTTCTTTCTCTGTTCCATTTTTCTATTTTCTCTCTTTCTTTTTCTCCTTTTATTTTTCTCTCTTTTCTATTTTTATTTTTTTCTCCCGTTTTAACCCGTTTTTCCCCTCTTTTTGTGATTTTTCATTTTTCTCTCTTTTGCCTATTTCATTTTCAATTTTCACTTTCAGGCTTCCTTTTTTCTTTTTCATTTTGCCTTTGATGGAAAATGTGAACAATTTGAACAACAGAAAACAAGCAATTTTAGGAAATGAAAAAGAGTTGTTCGAGCGTAGTCTTCAATGATTGTAAGACTTTTGTTTAAAGCTAACGGAAGGGAATTTACTTGCGATCCCTTTAATCACTTTAGAACTTTAATTACTTTGGGTTGTTTTTCAGGAACTTGAAAATGGTACTTCCATTTTTTGTTTTATTAATAAAACTTCTGTCCTGGTATCTGAAATTGAGAAAAGTTGTTGTTTAACTTGATCACAATTTCTGTAAACAAAATTGCTTTAATTTCGAAAAGTAATTTAAAATAAAGTGTGTCAACCTTCAAATTGTATAAACACAAAGTCAATTAAATTACAATTTTGGAGAACAATTTTAACAATTTTTATTTAACAATTTTTGGAGAACATTTATAACCACAATGAATCCAGTTGTAAACTGTTGTAAAATTGTATGTATTAAAATCTAGTAAAATTGTATATTAAAATCTAGTGAAATTTTATATTAAAATCTAGTAAAATTGTATATTAAAATCTAGTAAAATTTTATATTAAAATCTAGTAAAATTGTAAACTAAAATGTAGTAAAATTGTATTTTAAAATGTAGTAAAATTGCATTTTAAAATCTAGTAAAATTGTTTATAAAAATCCAGTAAAATTGTACGAAATAAAATTGTGAAAACAGAATTGTGAATAATGACAGAAATTAAAGTAAAATGAGAGTAGAATTGCAATTGCAGATGAAATTACATTTAAGGCTTGGTAAAATAATTCAAGATGAAAAATCGTCTGAAGGAAGACATATGTTGTGATGATTTATTTCATAATAGTTCAAGAATCAACGTCGATTTCAACTTCGCGACCATTAAGTTAGCAATATATTATCCAGAACCTCTTAATCGTCAGCGGATATAGCCTCTTCTTGTACAAGTGCCAAACTATATATTTTTTCGAGACGTTAGTCGACTAGGCTATAGCTCGACTCGTTCTCTTACTCGCTTGGAAAACCGGAAGTATTTTAAGCTCTTTTTTGGGATCATCACAGAATTGGCGGTGTAAGATTAAAATAAAACACGAACATAGCTTAAAGTCTCCTTAAAGTAAACTTTCTTTTCGAATTTGTACTTCTTTAGAATCCTATTATTATTTCTATTATTGTATCTACTTTATTTGACTACTAATAACAGGCGTATTTTATTTATTTATAAATAGTATAATAATAATCATAAATAATTTGTTTCTAATAGTAGAATAATAATGATAAATAGTATATTGTTTATAATAATAGAATAATAATGATAAATAGTAAATTGTTTATAATAGTAGAATAATAATGATAAATAGTAAATTGTTTGTAATTGTAGAATAATAAATAATCATTCATTTATAATAGTATAACAATAAATAATAATTCATTTATAATAGTATAACAATAAATAATAATTCATTTATAATAGTACAACAATAAATAATAATTCTTTATTTACATCTACATGTTTCAAATTCCAAAAATTGTGTTTACCGAAAAGTATAGAAAATTGATATATAACATTGGAAGAACATTTCAATTGTTTAAATTTTAAATAATAATAATATTGTACATTTGAATAAATAAATAAATGAATATTGTGAAATCAAAGTATTTTAAAAACTGAAAATTCACTTTTTACAGAAGATATAAAAACTGGAAAATACAACAGAAAAAGAAACTATGTCCATCAGAAAGATATTGCTATTTCGTTTCGAATGTCAGCCATTAGCAATTTAATTTAAAATATTATTGTGATAATGCGTTTGATTATAATATCCGTTAAAAATCCAATTCGAATCTTAATAATGCATCACAATGTGCTGCTGAAACGTTGGCTTGATAAATGGAAATTTAACCTGGATAATTCATCGAATTAAATAAACCAGAAAATACGTGATTTGTGTTCCCAAACAGAAAAATTATCTCCCCTGTCAAGAAATCAACTATAAATAACCTCTCAATAATAATTAATTAATAATGTAATAATAATTGGTTAAAATTATCGTTTCCTCATAGAGGTAGTATAGTTTCTTTTAAGAAATGTTTTTAATTTAATCATTGTTTGAGATATTGGTCGATATTGGTCAATATTGATATTGATTATTGATCAACATTTGATCAAGATTAATCAATATTTGATCAAAATTTGATCAACATTGATATTGATTATTGATCAATATTGATATTGATCAGCATTTGATCAATATTTGTTCGATATTTAATTGTTAAAATTTATTAAACTTGAGAACGAGAATGAACTTAAAGAAATTAGGCGATTAAAGTTAATTGTTGATTAACTCCTAAAGGAGTTAAATTCCAGATTAATTGAATTATTACATAATAATTACGATAAATTGAAGTTTCATGTATAAACAAATTTCGCCTCGAAGATCTATAATAATTTTGATAAAGCAAGCAACTTCTTTGCCAATTTGGGTTAATTACAAATTCAACTCTTTCATTCCTTGAACATTCGAAATATGCATTTTTTGATATGGTAAACAAAAAAATGCATTTATATGTTTATATGGTAGAGGTCGTTGACAGGTGGAGCGCCGCCGCGCGTCTATTGATTGGTGCCCAGCATCCCCTGTAGCGCCTCCAGACTCCCATAGTCGCGTTGAAATTCCCTTCTCTTCTTCTCCTTTCCTCACCTTTCCTACTTTTTTTCGTCCTCTTCCTCACTATAACACTCTTCGCCTTTTGACTTTTCGTCTTTTTCCTTTCCAGCGATAGAACAATGATCTTCCCTGTCAGTGGTAACTCTCGAATAACTTTTAACAAGCACGTATTCAAGTGGCAAGAATATTTTCCAAATACACCATGTATTCTGATATGCTTCACTGGTTGAGAAAAAAATACACTCGGATGCAAAATTAGACCTGTAGGTAAATTAGATCAATAGTTGATATACAAATTAGACGAAGCTTTTTGAATTTAAATGCAACGTAATCAATTGGCATGCAAACAAGGATGTAAATGAATCCAAACAATTGGATGTGCATGAATCTAAACAGCTGGATGTAACTGGATCTAATTTGATGTAAACGAATCTAATTTGATGTAAACGAATCTAATTGAATGTAAACAAATCTGATTGAATGTAAACGAATCTAATTGAATGTAAACAAATCTGATTGAATGTAAACGAATCTAATTGAATGCAGTTGAATCTAAACAATTGGATGCAAATGAAACGAAACAATTTAATTCAAACGAATCTGAACAATTGGATGTAAATGAATCGAAGCAATTGAGTGCAAACGAATAAAAAAAATGGATGTAAACGGATCGAAACAATTGAATATAAACGATTCGAAACAATTGAAGGTAAAGGAATCGAAACAATTAGATGTAAACAAATCGGAACAATTGAATGTAAAGGAATCAAACAATTGGATATAAGCGAATCGAAACAATTGAAGGTAAGGGAATCAAACAATTGGATGTAAACAAATCGAAACAATTGAAGGTAAAGAAATCAAACAATTGAATATAAACGATTCGAAACAATTGAAGGTAAATGAATCAAAACAATTGGATGTAAACAAACAGAAACAATTGGGTGTAAATGAATCAAAACAAGTGGATGTAAACGAATCGAAACAAATGAAGATAGAGAAATTGAAACAATTGAAGCTAAAAAAATCAAAAACTTTGGGTGTAAACGAATCGAAACAATTGAATGCAAACGAATCTAAGTGATCACGTGTAACCGAAATTAATCAATTAGAATCAACTAAACCTGGTCTGTTGGATACAATCAAATATAAACATCAACAATTTGAACTAATTATGTGCAACCAAACCTCAACAGTTAAATTCAATTCTACATCTTATCAATTAGAAACAATTAATCCTGCTCAGCCGGACCCAAATCAGATAAGGAACTAATCGGATAAATGAAATACAACCGAACCTATAGTCATCAAAATAAAATCCAGTTAAATCTAACCAATTAATTTTAACCAAAAAGTAAAGAAGTTTTCATGAAACTTTACTATCCGAATAAAAATTAAACTCATATTTGGTTATAAACAACTTTGTAAATTCGTTCGAAACAACCTTACAAACTGTTTAACAACTATTGTAACAATAAACGTTGTTTTTAAACTTGTTTGTAACAACAAACGTTGTTTAAAAACTTATTTGTAACAATAAACGTTGTTTAAAAACTTATTTGTTATTGAAAAACTTGTTTGTAACATTAAAAGTTTATAAACTTGATTGGAACAATAAACGTTGTTTATAAACAAACAACGTTACAAGCTGGTTACAAACATCACAAACTGGTCATACAAAGTTACAAAAACACATAACAAAGAAAATGAACCGGTTACAACAAAATCCAGGAGTGACAACCAAACCAATTAGCTACAAAGAACCAGTGGTTCTGACATGTTTCCAGGAGCATGGAGCCGGCTGAAAACGGTTTTTGAATAAGCATGGTGTGTAATTGCGAGTAAATAATAGATGTTAACAAAACGCAAATCTCGTCTTCACACAACATGCAGTTCTGTATTTAACTTGTGCATTTTTAATGCATGTTAATGCTGTTTACTTCTGACCTATATTTGCAGAAAACATGCATACAAGGGACAATTCTGGATATGAGTATAAATGTATGAATGTCGGAGCCTTGGTCCATGTAATTACGTATGCGCTGGGTACAGATGTCAGTCAAGTAGAGGTGGTGGTGGTGGTAGTACTGAACCACTGAATAACGGAACTAGTAGTAACATCCGATACGAATCAGACACACAACTAGCCCTCAATGTCAGAGAACCCTGGTCTGATAATAATCTATAATCAACAACTCACACAGTGTAAACTCAATTTCACTCAAATTTCACCATTCATAAAGAGACTAATTTTATCTCGTTATATTCAACCCTAATTTTACTGAATTAATGCAAATAGCATTTTGAAAACAAAAAAGGTATCCAAGGATCGATAGACAGTGGTATTATATATCTGTTTCAAGTATATCTATTTCTAGAGCAATGATATGCATTGATAATTACAATCAAATTTTAAGCATTTTTTACAATCAAATTTTACCAGAATAATAAATACCAGAATCAATACCAGAATAATAAGTACCAGAATAAATACCAGAATAAATACTAGAATAAATACTAGAATAAAAACCAGAATAAAAACTAGAATAAATACCAGAATAAATACTAGAATAAATACTAGAATAAAAACCAGAATAAAAATCAGAATAATTAAATTAATCATAAATTTATTTTATACTTATTCAAAGAAATTTGATTTTATTTGCAGAAATTTGTGCCTTAGATCAAAGAAATTCTACTCTCTAAATCTGAATTAGTCAAATATAACTAATTATTAGTAAAAAATAACTAATTTATTAGTTAAATATGACTAATTCATTAGCCACAAAATAACGAATTCAATTAGTAAAAAATAACGAATTCAATTAGTGAAAAATAACGAATTCAATTACACTGAAAAAAAAATTTATTTGATTCAAATGAACCATTTACTTGTCTATTATCAAATAAATATTTATTTGAACCAAGTAATTATTATTTGAATCAAATAAATGGCATTTGAATCAGTTATTTCTGTATTTGAAT
>WNHD01001611.1:0-18005 GCA_011057455.1 Ganaspis sp. Gsp50 | reverse complement strand
AAAATGTACTTCATTTTTTTATTTTAAATAAAATGTCGAGTAGTTATGATGTTCACCGCAAATTCCATTTTTCGGACGACGCCGTCAACAATGCTTCTTCAGTTGCACATATCTTTATATTTTTTAACAAGAATTTTCAAAAATGTTTTTTAATAAATGCGTAATAATATCTAAGAAGAGTTTTTATAAAAACATTTACCGTTGCTTTAAAAAAAAAAAATCACAAAAATGACCTTTTTTCTGCCTTCCGGACCATACCCCCCCCCCCCTAAAGGGGGGATTTAATTTTTTATTAGGGAAATAATTTACTCTAAAAAACCGGATTTTTTAAAGAAAGAACGATCTCAAAAATTTTTGCTTGAGTATTTCTAGAAATCCCTGTGTCCATTTCCAGCTTTTTATGAGTGTAATAACTCTAGCAAATTTCATTAAGATCGGGCAAAGCATTCTCAAGATAGAGAGTCCACAAAAAACTACCACACACACACACACAGACACACACTTGCATCTGGACATTGGCTTTAAACTTCGTATACATGCTTTTAAAATGAAAATGAGTCGATTTAGACTATTTTTGGAAAATCGAAAATCGTCACGATTACAATGATTGCTCTGTAAGGAGACAAAGTTAAACAAACATTGAAGTGAAATAGATTGGAATTCTTTTTCATACAAAGCTCAAACCTATTAGAGAATAAGTTGGTTTTGGACAGAAATTTTCTTAAACTTTACAATTTCTCGTTTCTTACTAGAATATTTCCCTAAACTAGTTAATACACAATGCTCCTAGAATACTATCTATACTAGTGGAGAACGGTGCTCCTGAGACGATTTAAATAAACTTTTTAGGTAACTAAATAAAATTTATATGCAAAGTTTGTTTCTAAACGTCATTAGAATGAGAAAATGCACAAAAAAACCCACTAGGCGCTTTTTTATGGAGACAAAAATTAGATTTTAGGAAACCATTTTTAATCTTCTTTCGGTAGTTACTTAAGCAAAATATTTTTCCTGACCTAGCAGTGTACTTTAAAATAAAAGTAAATTTGCAGTAAGTACGAATTGCCGAGAAAGAAGATTTTACTGATACTAAGATTACATTTTTAAAAAATTTAGCAACTTAAGGTTATCATTTTCTAAATCTTTAGCAATTTTTTAACTTTGGTAAACATTTTAGTCTGTAAAAATTATTTAAAATTAGATTTTTTAATCTTGCGTAATTTACGGACTTATCTATTTCTGTTTATACATACATATTTAACGCGACCTAAGAGAAAGAGTTTCAAAAATAAAAACTATATTTATTGTCACAGTAATATACACTTATATAAAACAGCATAAAATATAATATTAAAAATCCTAAAAAAATTACATTTCTTTAAAAAACTGATACTTTAACAAATTCAAAGTTTTATATTCACAAACTGCTCGCAATAATTTGTTTGGATACTCAAGCTGACGTATAAGCAGTCAATGCCTGTCCCAAGTTTTTCTAAAATCCACGTATACTGCCTCACACTACTGCTTAATGAAAAATCATAATCCCTTATTTGTTGTCATTTAAAATTCCGATACTTGGAAAAATATTGCATGGATTTTTGGTGTAATTTGGGACCCATGGGTTTCATAACTTCGTTTAAAAGAGTCATTGAAAAATTAAAATCTAATTCTAACAAAAAGTATGCGTTGACAATCGCAAAAATCCAAGGGATATTTTTTTATGTATTGGAATTTTGAATTTGTTAAAATATCAGTTTTTTAAAGACATGTAATTTCGTTAAGACTTTATGTAACAATTAACTATGGCCGCCTGTCAGTGAACGCGCATCTAGTCGAGCTCTTATTATTCTGCTATTTTGATGCTGATTTTGTTTATTTTTTGATTTAGATCTTTTGCGTTATTGACTCTAGGGCTTCGTGGAAGTGAATTTTGTTTGATTTATAAGTTATGGGATTGATTGACGTTGGATTTTTAACTATTACAACTTGTCTTACTGTTGCCTTCCATCATGCCTCCTATAATGTCGCAAAGTAATGCAACGTATTTTGGGTGCAACCGAGTTATTACTACTGATTCTTCTATTACTTGTCCTGGTTGTGGGACTCTTTATCACACAGAATGTGTCTTCCGATTTGGTGGAGCTCTTGATAATGGATCTTTTGTGAGATGTTGTGCCCTACGTGCTACCTCGCCAGATCTTTTTTCGCAGCAATCATCAGAATATGATTTTATTCCGATTACAGCGAATGTTGTAGCTATTAGCGGTTTAGAAAATAAACTGGATGACATAACCTTAAAATGAGATGATGCGTTCTCTAAGATTGACAACACTGATGAAAAGGTCGACGCTCTTGCTCATAGAGTTTCTACTATTGAAGGTACTCATTATAAAAACTATTTTGATTTTAAATCTGCATCCCGAAATTGTATTCAAGAAATTGAGGATAGACTGGAAAGAAAAAACAATCTTATCTTATTTGGCTTTCCTGAAAACTCTTAAACTCCCAGTAAATCCAAGGATGATAAACATAATGTCTTTATATTCTTTTCTTCCTTTGTCAATAATATAATACTAAAAGGTATAAAAACATTGAGACTTGATGATATTGTGCAGACCAACCGGAACCCGAGACCTGTAAAAATCATCTGCGGAAGTGTGAAGGATGACAGAACCGTTTTCAACAGCTTCATGGATGCAAAAAAAGTTGTTTGTTTCTGAAAAATCTTCCATTGCGAAATCTCACATGCAGAGAGCACCAACCCATCGAACCTCTCTATTGACTCACAGCCCGAACCATCTCCAGTCAAATCAAACACACAATCATGCAGACTAAATCAAGCATTTAGCGATTCCTCCCCCTCCGTCAAGCACTGCCGTTCTTTTCTCTCGAGTTCTCTTAGTATCTCTGTCTAGTATCAGAACGTTAGAGGATTAAAAACGACACTTGATTTATTGCGCCCTGCACATTCAGTTTGTGATTGTGACATAGTTATATTTACAGAAACATGGTTGAATGGTAGTTTTCATAGTTTAGAGTTGGGTTTCAGTGTGTAATGATGTGAATTTATTTGCTTCGGAATTCGCTCAACGGATATCCAGGCGAACTTGATGAAAGCTGAAAATGTCAAGAAACCATGCCAGCTGGCTGAATTCGCTTAAGATGGAATATGTAAAATAGCAAAAATGAATTTTAACCAGCTGGTTCACATTTAATCATTAATTTCTTAAGTCTAAGGAAAAGGTGTAGGCAGTGATAACACAGTGACTGGATTATAAATTGAGAATATATTCTAATGAAAGTTAAATAAGGAAGTTAACATACAAAATAAAATAAAATGTGGCTCGATATAAAAATAAAATAAAATATATAAATTCCAATTGACTCGATATAAAACAAAATGAAAAATAGAGCCTTAGGCTCTCCTGTCAGAGAAGAAAGGCTAAATCCTAGGTCACTGGTACGGCCTCATCTGGACTAGGTTCCTCTGGAATGAACCTGTAAGCATAACAAATTTGTCCCATCTAAACTACTAGATTTACTAGCTTTTTTCCAGATTTATTTTCTACCCTACACCGTTTTAAGCCACTCCACGCGCGCGCACCCTTCCTACCCATTAAATGTAATAATCCCCTCAGAGGGAAAAATTACGGGGAGTGAGTTCGAGTGACAGTTGGAGAGGAGCCCCTCTACCAACCATCACTACGAATTAGATGGAATGTTCCTGGAGGGGGCGGGGGTAACACGGTACGTATGACACGGAAACCCCCGTAGCCATAGCGTACCTCTCTACCAGTTACTTGAATCAGAGAGAAGCTCCTTTACTGATGCAAATAACTTCCAGGTGACCCCTTCTCCTCAGTGGATCCGGAGTCGCACCCGAGTTCAGAGAGAAAAGCCCCTCTACTCTGTACCCCGAGCGCTCCCACTCCTGCGCCTTCCAGCATCCTGCTAGAGCACTCCATGTCAGCGGTGTTACGTGGCGGAAACCCCACACACGTCGTTTCCGCTGACTAGTACCTCTTACAGGTAAGCCTGTAAGGTGGTACCTTACGTGAGCACTCTAGCTAAGAGACCGAGAAGCCCCTCGAGTCTCTTCTGCTAGAAGACTGACGAAATGCACGGCCGGCGGCAAATATAATACCTGACCTACCGGCCGGCTAATGTTAGGGGATGGGTGCGACGCAGCACGAGATGCGCGTACGGTCGCTCGCAGTCAGCCAGGAAGAGCTGACTGCTATAATGGTAGAAATGTATTCACTCACACCATTAAATTTCCCCCTTACAAAACTAGCGAAAATGCATTTGAGCGTAAGAAATCAATTAATCTGAGGTACCACTTACATCATCAGGTTTGGTTATGTGTCGCACCTGTCCATTTGACCGGTCAAGCTTTAAACCCCAACGTTTACCGTCGACAAAAAATCGATAGCGATCAACCCTTACTGGTATTTGCACCCAAGGTCCATTCGGCAATTTGGCGACAACAAAAGGAAACGAGCGGTAAAACGGCTCCAAGGGTACCACTGTGTTGATGTTTGAAGTCGATGGTGTAGATGTCGTAGAGATGATGTCGTGGGTTTCCGGTTCTATAGAATTTACTTCTGAAACTTCTTCCGGTATGATGTTGTTTTCTACAGGTGCTGGTGACACAATATCGGAACAAAACTTTTCAAGATCTTTGAAAGATTCGGGACAATTATCCTGAATTTTGTCCCCAGAACTTTCAGGCGAAATGTCTACCACATTTGCCAGACTAGGTGCGAGATTGACCACGTCTCGACATCTAGCTCCACTATCCTGGAATTCTTCGTTCTCAACTACCTTGAAGGGTCTAGCAAGACTTACACTTGAGTCTTTTTCGTTCTGTATCTTTTTTCTATCATGTTTCAATACCGATAATGCATTTTTCTTAACTTTAATTTTTGCAAGTTTATTACTTTTCTTTTTAAACACAGTCTTTTTCTTTTTCTTTACTAAACTACTAAGTACATTATTTTCTAAAATAATAGTTTTTCCTTTTGTTTCAGGTGACGCTGAAGAGGAATCCACAGGGGGGGGGGGTAACACTCGGCTGTAAGGAGGGGGTAACATTAGTGACCACGTTCCATTAATGTCCTTCGCACCTTCTTATTCAGATTTTTTTTTATGAACAAAATTAATCAATTTTAAATTATCAGCAAAAAATGTTTTCTCTTGGATTTTTGCAACACAAGAAAGGGAGGAATTAACAATCGGACGTTCATTTGTTTACACTCACGATCAAACACTTTTGTCATGTGATATTTCCGAAACATTAATTCTTCAACAACATCTCTTGTTTCACTGTTCTTTTTTAAATTAATAAACGCGGGATTGTTATTTAAATATTTAAGTTCTTTCATAAACTCACTCCATTTTTCCAAATCACTTACTTTAGCTTTTTTAGCTAACCTGCTCATACGCGAAAATTGTTTATTAAACAAACTATTAAATTGTTCTTCGTCCATGGTCTTATCCATAATGGATCAAAAAAAAGGCACAAAGCACTAAAGTTAAAAAGCACAATTTCCCTAGCAGAAATTAAGAGCTCCGAACGGTTCCGAATTCTAAGAAGAAAGAAAGAGTTTCTCGAAATAATACTCATAATATAGAAGAAGGAATACCCATTGGGGAGAAAAAAAAACGGTACCCCTTATCTACCTACCGGCGACATCCTATGAACTGCTTCAAGTCCTTGAGATGTATGTGTTTATATTTTTTACCCTTGTCATCACTAAGGTAAATAATAACCGGAGAAATCCGCTTCTTGACAATAAACGGACCTGAAAAAGTTTCCATCAATTTGGCACTCTGTTTTTTCACCTTGTTACTAATTCTAATGCGTCCGAAATTTTCTTGATTCTAGATTCTAATGAGATGGATGCAGAGTTCAGACGGACTTCCGGGAATCCTGGTGGAAGAAATTCTCTTCCAGTGTTCATATAAACTGGTAAGAATCCTGTTGCAGAATGTTTGGCTGCATTATAAGCAAATTGTAGCTTTGGAATATTCTTATCCCAATTTGTCTCTCCCTTCTTTAAAAACAGTCGCATCATCGTTTTCATCACTTTTTTGACACGTTCCACAGGATAACACTGCGGTGAATAAGGCGGCGTAACACAAAATTGTGTTACCGGAAGTTGTTCTTGGTAACGGACCTACAAAGTCTATAGAAACTATTTACCAGGGATTCTCAGCCAAAGTTGCATGCATTTTGTTAGCGGATGCTTGCTGAGAAATTTTATTCTTTTGACAATTAAGACAACTTCTGGTGTAATTCGAACCATCACGGTACATTCCTGGCAAATAAAAATATTGTGCTAACCTAGCTAAAGTTTTAGCAACACCAAAATGTCCTGCTGTTGGGTCGTCATGAATCTTCTTCACTACTTCATTTCTCTGTTTTCTTTGGCACGCACAACTTCCATTGTTCGTCAAATGAAGTATCGTTAAAATCCACCGTGTGCAAAATATGATATAATTTTCCATCTACAATCTTAAAGTCAGGATTCAATTGCGGTTCCTTTTTAGTTGCTTCTAACATTCTCGAATACCACGAGCAATTTTTAACTAAATTAAGTTCCGAAACTGGTAATGGAGATCTAGACAAATAATCAGGCACAACGTTTTCAGTACCCTTCCGGTATTGAACTTCAAAGTCAAATTGAGATATTTCCATAACCCATCTTGCCAAACGTCCTGAAGAAGACTCAATTGAATTTAGCCATTTTAAAGACTGGTGAACTTTTATCACTGTAAAATGATAGCCTTCTAAATATTGCCTCATTTTCCACATGCTACACTTAACGGCCAAACATTCAAGTTCTGTTGTAGAATATTTCTTTCCTGCTGTGTCTAGTGTACGACTGGCGTATGCAATAATCACCTGTGACTTTTCATCACGTTGAGAGAGAACAACTCCTAAACCTTCCAGACTAGCACCTGTTTGTAAGAAAGAAGGTTTATTCCAATCAGGACATGCAAGCACTGGAGCCTCTGTTAGTCATCGCTTTAATTCCATAAAAGCGTTTTGTTGCTCATCTTCCCAAATCCAAGGTGAGTCTTTTTTGTTGAGTTGCATTAACGGTGTAATAATCTGTGAAACATCTTTTATGTAACGCCGGTACCAAGATACCATTCCGATGAATCGGCGAACTTCCTTTACTGTTGATGGTGGTTGTAATTCCAAGATGGCTGAAACCTTTTCTGGATCTGGATGAAGACCATTCTCATCGATGGCGTGTCCAAGGTAACGGATTGAGTACGATCAAATTCGCATTTATCAAAATTCGGCATTAAATTTGCTTGTCTTAAACGCTCAAACACTTCTTTAACTAATTCCAAATGTTCCTGAAATGTTTCAAAACTAATCAAAATATCATCTAAGTAAGAAAATACCGTAGGTGCTAATTCCGGAGGAATTACTTGGTCAATTAACCTTTGGAATGTTGCAGGTGCTGAATGAAGACCAAAATGCATAACAACAAACTCAAAGAGGCCCATCCCTGGAACAGTAAATGCTGTAAGAGGTCGACTAGATGAAGATAGTTTAACCTGCCAGTAGCCATTTTTTAGATCGGTTGTAGACAAGAATTTAGCTCATTTGAGCTGATTAAGGATAATATCAATGAGGCAATGGGTATGCATCTTTTTTTGAGACTTTATTCAATCTTTATTCAAAACCTCCATTTACCCGTTTTCTTTTTAGCTAGGACAACTGGTGATCTCCAAGGACTTTTGGAACGCTGAATCACGCCTGCGTCGAGCAACTCTTGTGTTTCTTTCCTCATAATTTCTTAAATTGCTGGATTACGCGGATAATATATTTGCTTAATTGGTCTTGTGTCTTCTAACCGAATTTCATGGTCCAAAATTGGTGTATTACCTTTCACATTTTTAAATAAATTTTTTTGTCTCTCTAGAAAATTATTCAAAATCACTTCCTGATCATGACCTATTTTAATCAACCCGATTTCATTTACCGGTTGAAAACACAAATTAACATTTTGAAAACTTTTATTCAACTCAAAATCATTTAATTTTACCGTTAATTTTAATCTATTTAAAATGTCTATTCCCAAGAGCTGATTGTCACAAAAATTCTAGTGTCCCCATTACTTAACACTGAGTTTAATTCGTCGTTTCCGACTTGCTTGTCCCCGGACAAGGGTGGCACGGACATTCTTTAGACCAAATGTATAATTTACCACAAAAGGAACAGAATTTTACCGATTTATTCCGGCACTGAAATCTACGATAGCCCGATTTCCGGCACTTCCAAAAATGAGTCTTTGAATCGTAAACTGTAGATACTTCAGCGAATTTATTTAGATTGACAGGTTTTGGATTTTTCGCGGCCTTATTTACTTCCCTCAATGTCAACAAGTGTCATCTTTTCCAGGATAAAGTCTGCTATTTTTAGTCACTATTTTATATGCAGTGATGTTCTTTCCAGAGTGTCCAGTGTACGGAATCTTGGAGTCATTTTTTACTCACCTTTTTCTTCTTCTGAACATATATTTGATATTGTAAATAGAGCCTCAAAGATAATGGGTTTTCTCACCAGAAATGCGACCAACTTTAAAGACATTCACACTTTAAGGATTCTGTACTTCTCGCTCGTGCGTCCTATTCTGGATTACGCCTCTGTTATCTGGTCACCTTCTCATGAAGTCCATGTAACCAAACTGGAAAGAGTGCAGAATAGATACTTACGCTTCATGGCTAGTCAATTGGGTATTAGTCACGATTACTACAGCCACGAGTATTCTGAACTAAGATCCTTATTTAATATTCCAAAATTGTCTTCGAGATTTCTGTTTTCTGACCTTTTATTTCCTTACAAATTGATTCATGGCCTGATTGAAGGAGCTGACATCTTAATGAAAATTGGACTCAATGCACCTTCGAGATGTCTTCCATAAGCAATTAGTTTTATACAAATTCTTTTATTATTTTTGTTTTATCAATCAGTCCACTTTGTAATGAAGCTAATTATTACAGCTTAAAATTTGATTTCTTTAATCCTTCTAATAAGAATTTTTTATCAGATTTGCGAACTTTATTACTTGTTCTTGACCCTAGACACAATTTTGTATAAAGCACCTAAACAGACTTTACTTTTCATTCTTAAATTGTTTTTTTATGTTATGCTTCGACATATTTATATGTTTGTTTTTTCTTATGTCAGTGCGGTCAAAAACCTAATTTACAAACATCTGAAGGTTTTATATATTTAGTTTTATATTTTATGCTGTTATATGTAAGGGAACATTATTTTGACCATAAATATAGTTTTTGACTTCAGATTCCCTTTTTATTAGGTTGAGTTACATATGTATAAACTGAAACCCGCACAGCACCAGATATTTCTTAAATATTTCAGAAAGATTGCACAGAAAGGTTAAAAATATTTAATAGCGAGGTTCAGAGAATGTTGGTTCAAGCACTAAAATGTCCGCATGTGAGGAAATATTGACATCGAATATTTCCTGAATATTTGCATGGAATATTCATAAAATATCAACTAAGAAAAATTCTGCAATATTCATGCAATATCAATCAAAAAAAAAATTTCTTTAATTTTTCTGGTACCTTACTAATATTTTGTTATATTTGAAGTCAATAGTATTCTAGAGAATTAAAAATTACTGCGCAGCCGTAGAAGGCATAGAAACCAAAATCGACCACTGCGCATCACATAAAGTTGAAGCCTTTCTGAATATTTCAAATACGTGTTCTCTCAAGGTTCGCGTCACTATTTCGTCACATGCGGACATTTTAGTGCTTGTACCAACATTTTGTAGACCTCACAGTTAAATACTTCTAATCTTTCAGTGCAATCTTCCTGAAATATTCCAAAAATATCTGGTGTTGTATGGGAACAGGTAATGCTATAAATTACGAAAGATTAGAAAAAGATAATTTAAAGTCATTTTTTCAAGCTGAAATGTTTACCAAAGTTGAAAAAATGAAAAAAATTCAGAAAATGTTGTCCTTGAGATGCTAAATTTTAAAGGAATGTAATTTTATTGCCTGAAATATTTTTTTCTTCATTTCAAACTTACTATTTCATACTTACTGTCAGTTTACTTTTATTTTAAAGCGCCCTGCTAAGTCCAAAAAAATAATTTCTTAAGGTCACTATCGAAAAAAGATTGAGAATGGATTCTAAAAATATTTTCTTCTCCGTGAAAGGTAGTACGGTATTGTAAAATCCAATGTAGAAAATTAGTTGCAGTCTTATAAGTCTGATGAGGGAACTAAAATCAGGAATATCCCGTCAAAACTCTACGTTAAAATTGATGTCGTTTCTCGTTTATTTTCAAAGCAGTTTCTGATTTGATACTGGACATTATTGATATTTTTAGAACATTATTTTCTTGGAAACAAAAGTGTATCACATTATAGAATAAAAATTAAGAAATGAAATTCAGTTGCCTATACATTTAATTGAAATATATAAATATAAACCTCACCATAAAGTTCTAGTGAAAAATTATGTACATTTTATGAACATTTTGGCTTCCTCATAAAGAAAAAAATTTAACTATCAAAAATAATGAAGCAGTGACATCTTTTTCATGATTTTCATAGTATTTAATCTTTATATTAATATGGATCTATTTGTTTTATAGTACAGAAAACTTTCAACTAAGGAATTAGCATTAAAAAAACACAATTTTAAAAGGACAATATTAAAAATAGTCGCTTTTTGGACAAATGCGGAATCTAAACAGTGCATATTTTATTGTTCAGTGCATCATTGGCAACTCGGAAACACTATTTATTTGTTCCCAACATGAGGGGAAAGGGATGAAAACCACCCATTTATGTAAATCCGACGAACCAATAAAAACTATAAAAAAGATTTAAAATAAAAAAAAATAATTATTATGGAACTAATGTATCTTAAAATCTTAAAACTTTGAATTGAATTGATGCCCATCAATTTGGTGTAACATATTTCAACCCACCGTTACCAAAAACTATCCCTATTTTATCCTTAGAAATCAAAAGTGCGTTACAAAAGTATAGTAAATGATTTAAAAAAGGTTTTGATGAGAAACAGTTTTCACCTTAAAGTAAATCGATGCCAACAACTTAATGTAACATATTTCACCCCACCGTGATCAAAAACTATACCTATTTTACCCTTAGAAATCGAAAGAACGTTACAAAAATATAGTAAATTATTTAGAAATGGCTTTGAGAAGAAATAGTGTTCACTTTGAATTGAATTAATACCATCAACTGGATGTAACATATTTCACCCTATTAAGACCAAAAACTACCCAGATTTCACGTTTGGAACTCGATGGTACTCTAAAAAATATAGTGAATGATTTAAAAATGGTTTTGAGAAGAAACAGTGTTTACTTTGAATTGAATTGATGCCATCAACTTGGTGTAGAAAAAATATGAAATCATGTGGCTTTGAGAGAAAACAATGATGAACATTCAGATCCTGAAGATAAAAAACAAATTCAACCATTCAATTCGATTTACTGTTGTTCTCAGTTCATAGTAAAAAATGTATTTTCAATTGTCCATCCCACTCTTGGAGACGCTTGTCAAGGAGAAAGTGTCTTGAAGTTTCTGTCAAACATGAAATGAATTTTTTTGTCAAACATGGTTCTCGTGTGTGTCTGGATCATGATACAGATGAAGGATTTCAAATATCCGAAGATTTGACTTCTAAGTTCAGTGGTGTTACTTTAACTTCTGATGAAATAGTAGCAATTTTAAATGAATTCAAGAAGATGATTTTAAATTAGAAAGCAAAGATAAAGAAGCGTGAGGAATTTCTGGATATGGAAGATGACAAATTGCAATTTAAAACTGGTTAATCCAAATCAATATTTAGAAAAGTCCTTAGTTGTTTGCCAGATGACTTAGAAACTCATGATAGTAAGTTTGCATTGGGGATTTATTTGTCTTGCCTACGTCGAGACCATACGTACCAGGCAATAAGTACCCGGTGGGGAGTTACGCGTCAAACTGCAAGTAAGTATTGCGAGTTTATTCTTACAGTTTTGAAAGATATTGCAGATGGTTCTCTTAACTTCAATTATAGTCGTGATGATTCACTTTCACATAGAACAATGGTATCTGAAATTTTGCATTCTCCATCAGCTGAGCACTTGATCATGATATTTAAAATAAAGGATTTGTAGCCAAAAAGCTCTCCTCTGATACGTGATCAGCAGCCTTGACCACTCAACGGGCTAATAATTCGCGACTTATGACAAAAGCTCGTTATATTTTAGAAGACTTTAATAGAAAAATAAAGAAAAGATTTTCTTATTTTGATAAAACCCTAAAAAATAGAACTTTGACTTATCTTTTTGAAGATTTCAAAATGCATAATCTGACTTACACACCAGTACAGTCATCACCTCTAAACCAATAAATTGCAAAACGAATGCTTCTATTTGCTGATAGCCAGAATCATCTGGCTCTACTGGTTGCCGACTTGAATCTGAATGTTAGAAGATCTTACTTCAAAAAGCTCGAGCTTTCTGATTTAGACTTACTACAACTGTCTATGTATGAACTTCTGTTATATGTTTGTGAATCTTACCGGATGAAAATGGCAGTGCATTATTATCAAGATCATGTTAATAAAGAGGGTGATTTTATATTTCAAGTCTCGAGGGAAACATTAGTTATCAATTATCCCAATTAGAACTTGCCATTAGAAACAAACAACGCAGTTTTAGTGAAGGTGCGAATGAGATCAAGGCATTCCAACAATACAAAATATTTTGTATACATTTTGTATGTTTCAAAACACCGTCTACTGGCGATAGATGGACACACATGTTCCTGTAACGTTGTTCAGCGAGTCGTTGCGTTGGTTGCTGCTCTCACGTCGCTATTATCCTTTGGTTCTTCAGTTATGCTCGACAGCAAGAACACATTCATTTACCAGAATAGAAATCATGATGATACGACCACAAACTTTGATGACGAAGGGGAGGAATGAAGAAAAAAAACTTGTAAAACCTAAAAAAATGTAAATAAAATAAAAATTAGACAAAAAAATATAAAAACAGTAAAAGACAGCAAAAAAAATATGGAAACAAAGCCTGCCAGTTACCCATACCCATTCGCGTCTCTGGCTTTAACAAAGAGCAGGTAGGTACAAATTTGAATACCGTTTACTATTTGTTTTAACTGCATTTTCAAGTTTCAGCAATGAAATAGAAATAGTTTTTGGTCAGAGCGGGGTGAAATATGTTACACCAAGCCGTTGATATCAATTCAATTTAAGCTAAACATAAATTCTCCACAAAACCATTTTTAAATCATTCAGTATATTTTTGCAGGGTAATATCGATTTCAAAGGGATAGCTATTGGTAAGAGTAGGAAGGAATATGTTACACCATGCTTTTGGCATCGATTCAATTGAAGGTGAACATTTCTTCTCCTCATAATCATTTTCAAATCATTCGCTATATTTTTGCAGGCACTATCGATTTCTGAGGTAAAATAGAGGTAGTTTTTGGTCAGAGTAGGGTGAAATATGTTACATCAAGTTGATGGCATGAATTCAATTCATTTCTTCTCAAAGCCATTTCCAAATAATTTACTATATTTTTTTAACGTTCTTTCGATTTCTAAGGGTAAAATAGGTATAGTTTTTGATCACGGTGGGGTGAAATATGTTTCATTAAGTTGTTTGCATCAATTTACTTTAAGGTGAACACTGTTTCTCCTCAAAACCATTTTCAAATAATTTACTATATTTTTATAACTCACTTTCGATTTCTAAGCATAAAATAGAGGTAGTTTTTGGCAACGGTGAAGTGAAATATGTTACACCAAGTTTATGGCATCAATTCAATTCAAAGTTTTATGATTTTAAGATACATTACTTCCATAAAAATTTTTTTTTTTATTTCAAATCTTTTTTATAGTTTTTATTTGTTATGTCGGACTTACATAAAGGGGTAGTTTTCACCCCTTTCCCCTCATGATGGGAACAAATGAATAGTGTTTTCGAGTTCCCTATGATGCAGTGAACAATAAAATATGCACTATCTAGTTTCCGCGTTTGGGCCAAAAAACGACTATTCTTAACATTGTCATTATATAAAAAAATGTAATTTTAAGTATAAAAAATGACTAAAATATGACCCTTTTCCATAATATGTTAGTGAAATGTATGTGACGCTCCACGAGAAAAGGGACCTTACGCGCTTTTCAATACGGTCGCTTTTGCAGCAGTACAACATAGTAATAGCGACCTAATGCAAAAACGCGTAAGGTCCCTTTTCTCGTGGAGCATCACATATATTCTACATATGTGAATGTATTCGTCTTTTAATGTATCAATTACTTAAAGGAACTATTATTAGACAAATTTTTAAAAGTCATACAAAAAATGTGATTTTAAACGTCAAAATGTTCAAAATTATTAAAAAATTACTATTTACTCTGCTAATTATTGGTAAATTATATACTTTATATATGTCCATCGATTCGCCTCGATCCAGAAAATCGTTTCTTTTCAATGGTGAATTAAAATTTTTATTAGAGAAAAAATGTTGTGAAAAAATCCGTATTTTTTATGAAGAAAATGGGCTAAATTTTTTTTGAGTATTTCTAAAAATCCGATGGTCTGTTTTGAGATATTTATGAGTTTATTAACTACACCAAATCTCATTAAATTTGGTCAAAGAGTTCGAAAGATATCGTGTCGACAAAAAATCGTGACACACACACGCACACACACCACTCTTCATCATAATTGACGATAAGTATTGTTTAAACAAATCTCCATTAACAAATGCCCACACACACACACACACACACACATCTGGACATTGGCTGGACATCTGGACATTGATTCAAACTTCGTTTTTACACTTATTAGATGAAATGAGTTGATTTTGACTATTTTTGGAAAATCGAAAATCAGCACGATTACAAGGCTTCCCTATGAGGAAGCAAAAATCATAAAATTATTAAAAGAGCAACAAAAGTGTAAGTAAGAATAAATTTAATGTACCTCTTGATGCATGTAAACTACAACAGCTGTATCTGTAGATTCAGTAGGAATTAAATTTAATAGGATATCATTTAACACTGTATTGGGTAGAAAATCCCCCATCAGGCGTCGTCCATCTTCTAATTGTAGACCAATCGTGATGGTTAATAACTGCCTCTCTTTTACACATCGTACCATCTCCAATTGTGCATTATTTGACAAATTAGTGAAACGTATACTTGCGTTAGCATCTAATACTTTATTAAAGTGCCTAAAATATTAAACATAAATTAATATATATGTAAACTATTTTGTAAAATAATATCGAATAGGGGAGACCAGGGATAAGCTGCGTATTTTGCACTTTTTCTTGTTTCACTTGGTCTATATTAAATTTAAAGAAAGCTTCTCGCACGGAAAACTTGCTCTAATATTTCAGCTTTCATTCAAAAGAATAAAAATCCGGTTATAATTTTTAGTTTCTTTTTGGGAACACTGTTTTTGGAGTCTTGCAAACTGCGCAACATTATCCCAGCGAGGGGTCAAGCTGCGCGCATACTGAGGTAAAACTGCGCATTAATGAAATTTTGTTATTTAAATATTAAGACAATATTTTTTGTTATAAATTAAGTTTTCTCAGTAATTTTATAACAAAAATATTGACGAATGAATGTGTTTACATTTTAATAAATGTATTTAAAATGTGATAAATCAGTAAAAATGTAAAACATTTTATGGAGAAAATGTAACAATTAAAAAATTGTATTTTTTATTATTGGAAGTAGGATTTTATTAAAGTGTTATTATAAAAGTGTTATTATAAAGTGCACCAAGTAACTTGAACAGACTGATACAAAATGACACCATGGGTCCACTTAGAAGGTAGATTTCCCTTGACTAGAGTGCGCCAATGTGGACCGGTCGAAGTGCGCAGTTTAACCCCGAATATGTTTTTCAAATATTTGATTTTTTTCTACGAATACTACAAGTATAAATTAAAATCTCTAAATTATTATTTAAAAACTAATATTCAGATCTCAGAACGTGATACTTCAACTTTTTTTTAAATTGTTAGTTAAAGATATATAACAAAAAAATTATTTACTTAAAAATTTACTTTGGGGTATTAAAATTAGTTTTTCTCACATTTAATCCACATTAATGATGATAAATAATTATAAAGCTATTATACAAGAATTTCTGTTAAAAATTCCATTACAGAAAAATACATAGCATCCTGTTTCGATATCTCACACTAGTTGCCGTTAAGGTTCTTGTGTATGTTCTTACATTGGATACAAAGCGAGAAGAACCCCTGATTAGTATCACATCTCAATTATTGCTATTAAACATTTTTTTTTATTGCGAAATTTATTGTATATTATATGTGACGACTAAAATTATTATTATTTACACTTGAGTAATTTTAATGAAACAAGCTGAATAGAGAAATGTATATTTTTGACTTATTTTTTATTAACTTTTTAAGTAAATTTTCCATTTTATTCTGTAAGTTTTTGGAAAATAGTATATTTTATATATATTTATATTTTATATTTATATATTTTCCCTGACCTTTCTATGAACTTTCCCTGACTTGTCTGTATATGTTATTTTTCTTAAAAAATTAGAAAATTGAATTAAAAAAAATTCAAATATCCTAGCGCGCGAAAATTTAAAAATTCGTAAAAAAAATATTTTATGACAATGAAAATTTTTTAATTTTCTTATCATAAAACTTTTTCTTGACTTTGAATGAAATTCCCTGACTTTTTCCAAACTTACCTGACCGCTGGACACCCTGATGAAATATCCTCATCATAAATCTAAAAAAATTTATACTTAACTCGAAACTGAAATAAAAATGATAAGATTGTCTTAAAACTTATATAATAGCTTCTCGAATATATGCAAATGCAAGAACAATTTGTTTCAAAAATTTTTACTGTCCCGTTTTTGTAAAAATAAATGGTAAAGTTTCATGTTTTACATGGGATCTCATGAATTGTAGACTATCTAGGACACTATTTTTCTTGTAGCTTAAGAAAAAATGTTAAACATTTTCTCAAAAACGTACTGCTCTAAAGCTCAACATTTCTAGAATTATTAGCAAAAGAAACAAAATCAATTCACTGTTTCATTTTTGAGAAATTAAATAAAAACACACGTCAGATTAAAGATATTCTTACATTTTTGACATTCATTCACATATTTTCACAGAGATATGGCAACAGTGCAATTCTGCGTCATGAAACTTTGAGTTGACGCATGTATCTTGGTATGGAACAACAGACCTTTTCATCTTGAATAATTTTGTCTTCGAATAACGCGAACTTCCAATCGGTCATTTTTGTACTTGCATGTTATTAACATGGTGAATTTCCGAATATGACCGACTGTCATGGCGATTACACATGCGCACTCATTACTTTCTATTCAAGATGAAAAGGTCTACTGAGCGCGTATGATCAACTTCAGTGCTATCAACACTACAGTTACATCAAATAGACTGCACTGTTGCTACGATTTCTATGCTCACAAAAATGTCCTAAAAATATTTCCTAGACAATGGAATGATTATTTTCAGAATTATTTTGTATTAAAATAAACTAGAACTGATAAAAATACTTCATTTTCATGTCTAGCATATTAAATAGACCATTTTTTATTAGTCGGAAATTACAACTTAGCAATTGGTATGGGCTACTTAAAGCTCATATAAAATCATGTAGAATCCCCTATTACCGCCTGCCCCGTAAAGCAAGTCACAAACCCTCCTTAAGGTAATATTACATATAAATATTGACAGAATATTGTCCCAGTATGGCAGAAATTCTCTAAATACTCTATTCTATTCTATTTTGAAGAATCGGCAAAACAATTAAATTTATATACACCGCAGTCTCTATGTAACGGACTTCTATATAACGGACTTGTGTTCATTTGACACGACGACGAAACGTGTGGGGGGTAGACGCGCGTGCGCGG
>WNHD01001610.1:0-36524 GCA_011057455.1 Ganaspis sp. Gsp50 | reverse complement strand
GTGAGAAAGCGAGTGAAGCTTTCATTCGAAAAAGAAACTCTCAATGACGCAAAGGTGGAAAAATCGTAGATTTTTTGTTGACAATAGTTGGTAATGATATTTATTACTATTGCATATTAATAATTATTATTTATGTGTATTATTTTTGTTGGTAGTAATTTTTATTTTTGTATATTATTTTTGTATATTATTCTTGTATATTATTCTTGTATACTATTTTTGTATACTATTTTTGTATACTATTCTTATGTATACTATTCTTGTATAATATTCTTGTATACTATTCTTGTATATTACTCTTGTATATTATATTTGTTATTATTTGTGTTTTTAAAGTTTTGTACATCAATATTCCTCAATTATTATAAATATATTTGTTTTTTCTTGAATTTACATACAGGCACACATTTATATCTTTAATTTAGAAATCAGTCTCACTCACGCTTTTTTTATCATTAACGTGATAACAATTTTCACAATAAAGGAACACAAAACTATTTATAATTTTTATCTCCTAGTTCTTTGCTCTTATTTCGTATTCAATGCGTATCCTAATAAAGAGAATTTTAATTTATCTGTGAATCAAGTTGCATAAAAAAATTAAATAACAATGACAGTAGAGGGAAGCAAATTACTGCCAGTAATTTAAAATCTTTTGTAATAAAGTAAGCCAAATTAGGAAGACATTTTTTCGATAATACCGTAAGAAGAAATGGTAAAATCATTATTAATTACAAAAAATAAATGGGGAAAAAGATTGGTAAAACTATGCAATTAAAGAAAAAAAGGAAGTTAAAACTATAATAATAAAAGAAATAAAATAAAGGAATAAAATAAAAGAAATAAAATAGAAGAAACAAAATAAAAGAAATGAAATAAAAGAAACAAAATAAAATAAATGAAATAAAAGAAACAAAATAAAAGAAATGAACTAAAAGAAACCAAAGAAAATAAAATAAAAGAGTAGAGGCGGAAGAAATTGAAAAATGATGAAATAAAGAGCAAATGAGCAATTCTATATGTAGCTTCTTATAAAAATAAATTATATAATCGTCGCATATTAAGTTACATTCATGTGAGGTAAACTTTATATCTTGTACTATTTTTCTTACCACGTTGATTGAAGGACTCTTCGGAATCAAGAGGGTCGTTCATTTTTTTTGGAGGCACAGGAGTACTTGGTCTTCTCTCTTCTGATTGGTTGAAAACCCTTTGAGAGATTAGTTCTGTTTGAGATACTTTTTTACTTTCAATGCTTCCTCTTTTTGGACTATACGTGCTTATACTGGCGTAACTTGCATCACTCGTTCGAGATCCCCTTTTACTAAAATCGCTAAAATCAATTTCTGCATAACTCACTCTTGACCTCGAACTCGCGTCAGAATTTCTTTTGAAGCCCTTATCCTGAAAAACAAAATAATATTAAAACCAGAATTCTTTCTCACCTTTTATGAGACATTTATCTTTAACTAAAACCGTTTTTATAAATTTAAAAAATTTGAAATCTTCAAAACTAGCTAGAAATTTAAAAACGTTTATTTTATCGAGGTTCTATTTATATAATTATGGTTAATTTATTTTAACGAATTTATTTGCAAAAGAATGCACAAGAAATGCATTCGTTTATAAATAAATTTATTTATTTTGCTTCCTCATAGGGAAGCATTGTTTCTTACGAAATGTTCATCATTAGATTGTCTTCTGCTTAAATCTTCATAGTCGTCAGAATAAGTTCTGTCTCGAGCTTGAACTTTTCTGTCAATGCTCAAGTCTTCACTAAATCTGAGTCTTTCGTGAAATTTTCTCAACCTCTCGTCCCAGTCAGTTTCAAAAGCTGAATCTGTACTCTTCTTGTGCTTTAATTCAGTTTGAGTAGGTTTTCTCGCCCTGTCATTAAATTCCAATTCTTGGCTATTCGTTCTTTCGGATCCTAATGAATATTTATCTTCCTCGCTACTGCTTTTACTAATCCAAGCATTGTCTGTTATAGAGGGTTTCAATCTTTTCGGCCACTCAGTTTCAGTTTTAAAGTCGTAAAGTTCTCGTATTCTTTGATTTACCCTCGCGGAATCGATGCTAGGTTGTTTCAAAACTGAAATGAAAATTCATTTTTAAAAAATATTTTCAAAAAATATTTTTAAAAAATATTTTTAAAAAATATTAGATTGAAGTACTTATATAAAACGAGAAACAAAAAATGCATTCGTTTATAAAAATAATTCAAGTAAATTTTAAATCACCTTGAACTTTGTATTCATTTTTGGAAAACTGCAAATTTTCTCTGGTTCTTTCTGGCCAATTATTTTCAGATCTTTTAGAATCGCCGGCAAAAGATCTTCTTTCGGTGTTTCTTCTGATGATAGGAGAAGGAGATGGGTATCTTGTAAAAGTCATCCACCGGTTTGAAATCGGTTTTGAGTTGCTTCCTTCACTGTATTTTCTAGCTAATGGCGAAGGAATGTATTTCGAGGTAGAAATTTCAGACAGCAGCCATCTAAGAAAAAATATGAAGCGTTAAATATTGAGTGATATTAAAATAATACAGTATTATTTGTTTAATACATATTAAATTTAAAATATAGTAGTATACTACTATAAGTAATATTAAATAAATAAATAAATATATACAAAAATAAATAAAAATTGAAAACTAAACACAAACATCTGTGTGATAAAAAACACTATAAAACACATTCTATTTAACACTAAGTTGAGAATAAATACCAACCTCGTTTTTTCAACAGTTTCTCTTCCATAATATTCAAACTGGGAATTTTTTCTCTCTCGGAAAAAGCTATTTTTCCTTGCAAAAGTACTTTCGGAACTTAAACAACGACTAGCTGGTTGTTTAGCGCTTTTTAAATCATCTAATTTTTCCTGACTGTTTCGGCGACCATTTTCTGGACAAACTTTTCTGTTAATAACCGGAAGCCATCGATTGGAGTCGGCTTTGGATCTTCCAGGGTCTAGGTCAATTCTATCGTTTCCTTGCAAGTCTAAATAACTTCGAGTTACGGGTTGAAGACGATAAGCGTTTCTTCCAAGTGGTACCCATCTTAGAGAATCTACTCTATTCAAATCGCAAGCTTCTGACTGTTTCCTCTCCTCAAATTTTCGTTCTGTGTACTTCTTTAAACAATCCACGTCTGCACTTCTTGTTCTTTGACTACGAGGTGATCGAGAGGGTCTTCGCTGACCTGGGCCCAAAGGGCTCATTCGTTCCTGATAAAAATTAATAATTTGAAGTAAAAAAATCACACGTTTCTTTTTATTTAATTTTTCTTTCAAAGTCTTTTAATAGCTTAAAGAATTGTTTTTTTAGTTAATTGTTAGTCTCTTTAGAATATTTTATTACTCTCTTTAGAATATTTTATTAATCTCTTTATAATATTTTTTCAATATCTTTTAGAATATTTTTTTAGCCCCTTTAAAATAACTTGAAAATATTTTTCAAGTAGATTCAAGTACTTTTACAACTCCTTGAAATATTTTTAAAAACTTTTTCTAAATATCTACAGGAAGGAAAGAAGGATATTTAAAACTTCAAGCTTATTCCAGTCAAAAATATTGTATTTTTAAATTCGTTGAGGAATGGCAAAAAACTTTTTAAAAGTTTCTTCAAAGCAATCATGAAATTAAACAGTATGAAATAGTAATAATAAAATAATAAAATCTAGAAATTCATTTAATTGGTAAAAATTCTTAAAACACTTTTTTTCTATGTTCGAATTATTTTTGAAAAATAAGATTTTAATGTACCTAAGCAAGATGAAGCTTTGCGTAATCAGAAACATGCAAAATTCCATGCTCTGGAGAAACTATATGCAAAGCAGTACCACACAATCTCGAATTAATTTTTCCATTGTGAATTTCTGCGATTTGAGTACTACAAGCAGCTGCTGGATCTCCACTTGACGCCAAATAACCATTCCAGAAACAATTTCCTGAAATTATTTAAAAATTAGCATCGTATTTTAAATATAGACCCTTTAAGATATTTGTTAACGTTTATTAATATTGCATAATAGTAATAATAATAATAATAATATAATATCTAGCAAAAATAGAATAATATTAATTTTTATGAATAAAAACGATTTTATAGGTTCAAATTATAATAAATTACAGTTTGAAAAATAGAAGATAACAAATTTACCTGGTAAAGAATTACCATCGGCAGCATAAGTAACAACTAGCAGTTTATTAGCATCAGTAGATCTCATTAATCTACTGTGAGGTTCTCTTAAAGCAAAATGAATTTTAATATCTGTGAAGAAATAAAACTTTATTAATATTGTGAAATTATTAAAAAATTAAAATCAATTATTAAAGAATTAAAATCAATTATTAAAAAATTAAAGTCAATTATTAAAAAAATAAAATCTATTATTAAAAAATGATTAAAAAATAACTTGAAATTATACTTTATAAATTATTATTTCACTTGATAAAATAAAATTTATCTATTGGGATATTTATCTATTTTACCTCCAAGATAGTCCCCGTTTCCAACATCGCCACACTTTTGCGACCTAAAGTAAGAAAACATTATATCCGAAACATATTTCAACTTCTTATTCATTTTTCGAATAGCGATCTCAAAGGTTTTTAAAAAATATATTTCCTGATCTTGCATCACTCGCCAAACTCCTGTAAAATATTCCTTTTTGCAATTTATCAATTTTATTATTAAATAGTTTAACATAAATTCGCCATGCCAAGTGCCGTGCAAAATTGATAAAACAAATAGTTAAAAATAGATATAATAATAATAATAATAATAACAGTAACAACTCTCCTAAAAATACAGTATAATTAATAATGCACCATTAATAGTAATATGAATAAATCGAAAAATGCTTATTAATACAAAAATTAAAATTTTTGAAAACAAAATTTGAACAACCAAAAACGGAAATATTGGAAAATTGTGAAAGAACATTGATAAACATCGATTAAGCAATTGGCGAAATGTACTTTTGTCAAATTTACCAAGACCAAATCCAACAACATGAATAAAGGCAGTTGTGTTTTGTTTTTCAGCTCTTGTATTAGCTTCCAGCAAAATTATTTCAACGGACAGTAAGGTTCTTTTCATGTAGTTTTCTATGTCGAAAATTAATTGATTGGATAGAAGAATGTATCTCTTATTATCTTTTATTTTCACTCTTCGAATTCCTTCTCCTTCTTCGAAAAGTGGATGATATTCTTCTCCATAAAATTTTGCCCATAAAACTCGCAGTCCGCGTATTTCTTCCGAGGTTCCGTCGACTGCTGGCCCATATCTAGATGTATTAATTAAAAGCTCCATTAAGCACAATTTACTAAATTCGCAAATTTTTTGAAAATTTACATTCTTAAAATTTTATTTGAGAATTTACAACATTCTCAAATTTGTATTTAATATTACTAAAATAAAATAAAATAAAATAAAATAAAAATGAAAATGAAAATCCATTTTACCCATTATCCATAAAATGAAAATCCATTTTACCCATTATCCATATTATTCTGAAGAGGTGTGATCAGGATATCTTGATATTCCATTGTTTGTGGTCTTTCGAATCTACAGGATTATAAAAAAGAAAGTTAAGATTAGAAATTAAATACAATTAATAGTTAAATATTTTCGAAATTTTTCAACAAGCCGTTGTTTATATTTATTCGAAATTATTTCAATTTTTCTTGATTATATTTATTCGAAACTATTTAGAATTTTCTTCTTTTATTTTTACCTGCTTCCTACGGGACCTAAGATGACTCCTCTAGGTTGAATTGAATCAGGATCAGGAGAGACAACTCCTCGATTTTCTCGAGAACCATCATTTATAAATTCAGTATGCGAAGAAATAACGATCATTGCCGAAAGTTTCACTTCATCGTATGACAAAACTTTCGCCAGTGTCTGCAAAATGATTTGTAATCAGAAATAAAGAAAAATGCAAAAGATGTAAATAGAAGAAAATACAAAAACACAGAATTTCCTCTATGAGGAAACAATATTAAAAAATACAAAAGAAGTACCAAAAGAATATCAAAAAAATACAAAAGAAGTACCAAAAGAATATTAAAAAAATACAAAAGAAGTACCAAAAGAATATCAAAAAAATGCAAAAAAAGTACCAAAAGAATATCAAAAAAATACAAAAAATTGTAAAGAAAATCAAGAATATAAATGAATAATAAAGAAATAAGCAAATATTTTATTTATACAATAAATGAACAGAATATAATAAATAAATAAGCAAAAATTATTCAATTTTAAAAATTGACGAAATACCAGTGGTTCTTTTTCTTCATCAGTGCCAACATACTCCCATCCTCCTTCTCCAGAAATATTATCAATCAATTTGTAAGAATCGCTTGGATTTAGAAAGCAGACGGCTCTCTTTTCCAAAAGACGTTGAATAAATTGAATGAGGCCCATATTTTTATAAATCGACTTTTCAACAGAACTACCATACTGTCTTTTGTATTTCAACCAGCCAGCAATCAGAGGAAGCATAGCTTCGTGAATTAGAGGATACACTGAATTGGCATTCACCTAAATTAATTAAAAACCAATTAATCCACAATCAAAATAATTCAATTTTTTAAATAAAAACTGATAAAACTAAAATTTTATTTTTTTAATTAATAAATAAACAAATTATATAAACATCTTTTGAAATAAATTTTGAAACATTTAGGTAGAAAATCTTTAAAAACTGAACATTTTCAAGTAGTGAAGAAAAAAAATTAATTAAAAAATTAACATTACAAAAAGGATAAATTACGAAATAAAGTGCATTGTAAAGAGGGTAATAATTGAAGTTCAGACCTCTAATATATCAGTACTAATTCCTCGGCTCTTTAGAGCAAAACATCGAGGAGTGTTAATTGGGAATGTGATAGGAAAAGCATCGCTTCGTTTCATCAATTCGGCCAAGGTTATTGGAGGTGGCATCGAGACATTTAAGCAATCCCGGAGCAAAGTTTTCGTCTCGTCATCAAAAGGCACCCCATTTGGAGCACCTAGAGTATTTTCCCAAGAAATTTCTGGCGGTTCCCGGGCCATTATTTGAATCTGAGTTTCGTCCTGCCTCCGGTGTCTCTGGTAACATAAAATTAAAACAGAAATTAGTACTTTAATAAATACAAAACAACATGAGAAGAAATGCACTTTTGTATTAACATTAACATTATATTAACATTTTTATTGACATACATTTCTTCACATTGATCTATTAATTTTATAATATGATTCTATTGATATTTTAATATAAATCTATTAATATTAATATTTATATAATCTATAAAAATACATGTTTAATATAAATTTATTAGCACTGATCTTTAAATACCAATCTTTTAATAATAATATAAAACAAATAAACATATTTATAAACATAACCAATCCCCTTAATTTTCGAAATTAAGAAAAATGATCGAAATAAGTGTAATTCTTTTAGCAAGATATTTAGAGGCGAGATTTTAACAGATTTTGATGATTTTTGCGAAGCAAATTGTATCTTGAGATGAATATGAGTCTTGTAGGTGTACGAAAGGCTTTTTTCTATTAATATCGAAACTGATTAGAGCAAGGACATTGAAGACTTTGATACGTGGGCATGAAATCCGTTAAGTAGCGGAAAATGTATGCATTCACCCCTAATGGTAAGGTCTCTCGTCTCTTGGAGTATTCACAACCATCTGCGCCAAACTAACATCATTTTTCTGTTTACCGATTCTGCCACCTGAACGATAGGGGTGAACGAGGGGTGAACCTTTCCCATCAGGATTGATTTACATTCTTGGAAAACGCTTTCTTCTTTTGTTCTTCACGTCTCGAGCTAATCATGCATGCTGACATTGAGAATACTAAATTACGGTCAGGGCTAAATAGTACCTTATTTCCTGGCCATCTCAAATTAAAAACTACCCTTTTCATTTGTACGCATTTTTTATACAGAAAGTATGAGCAATTTTCAAACGCAAACCCTCGTGTTTGTTTTTGAATCTTACCCTGTGAAAGCAACAGGCGAAGAAAGACATTGCTTTTATTTCTTCTGGTGGATTACACTTAGCACTTTAAATTATATTATAACAATTTTTGCTTGCTTGTTCGGAGATTTAAGATATGATCTTATTTATCAGGAATTTTATACTCGAAGACACATTTTCTTGAAAAATTATTGTCACTCGCGCGTTTTTTTAAAATGAAATTTGAAAGAACAATATTTTCACATTTGTTTAAAATTTGTTTGAATGTTGAAGAAATTTTAATTATTCAGAAAAGTATTTTTGATTATTTTGAATGCTATTCAATTACTGCAAAATACTATAAAATTACATATTTTACAATGATTACGAAAGTTGACATTATTATAATTATATTTTATATTTATATTCTAACAATCATATTTTTATAACCGTTAATTTCTTAGAATCTTGAATTTCATTTATTACAAATACTATTTAATGATTTTTAATTTGGTAAATTAATTAACACAAATAATATTAAAGAAGGTATATTAACTATTAGGGATGTTTTTAAATTGTTTGGAATTATATTCTAATATTATGAACATTATTTAAACACAAGGGATATTTTACAATTATGAGGGGATATTTTCCAATTGTGAGGGGATATTTTCCAATTGTGAGGAATTCAATTATGAATCTTTCAATTAGCAGCTAATTATTAGCTAATTATTGTCAATTTTTAAAATATTTTTATAGCTCTTCATCACATTTACAAACTTTTTAACAAGTTAGAGACAATTTTTTCTGTTAAAACAGACGTTTACAGTCGCGCGCGATAGAACAGATTGAAGAGTTTCTATTCTTGCCGCAAATATTCAAACGCATGCGTTATTTGCAATTTTTGAAGCGCAAGTCTCTTCTATACTATAAATTAACAATAAACAATATTACTAAAAAGATAATCATAGAATATGAAAATTGATTCTTACTAGTGTTCTAGTTTACAAAAATTGAAGTACGTTATAAGTCAATTTTATAAAAGTTACTTTCTCAACATTATTATATAGCAATACATTAAACTTTTGTTTATTGATAATTTATTTTTAACAAAGTATAATAAATTATTATAACATAACCTCTGATAATTTGCTAATTCGATAAAAGGAACTTGTTTCTATTATTAAAATTAATATATTATACACTATCGTAAAAGAAAATTAATTTCTACAATTATATTTTTACTTCAAATTATTATTAAACTAGTCTTTAACGTATTCAAAATGCATTGATCTTTTGCTCCAAAAAAATGGAAAGAAAATAATTAAAATTTACCTTCGCTGTAACGGAGAATTTTCTTAAACAATATTTTCGATAAAAATTAGTTGTATTGAATTTGGTGTGATTTATTATAATTAAACGACGTAATTTGTGTAACAAGTTGCAGTGTAAACGTATACAAAACATATGTATATCTCCGATGATGTGCTAACATATTACCGACGGAATAATTTACATACGTCATGGAAAATAACAAAAAGTCATGGCAACAAAAATCGAAGAAATAGAATAGAAAGATTTAATAAACTTGTAAAAATTCAAAATTAAATAGTTGAATTTCGAAAAATTGTACAATTATAATAATCAATTGATACATTTGTTGTACAAAACGCATATTATTATTCTTATTAATAAATAGATTATTACATGTTAATCTTATTTGCACAATTTCGTTTAACTACACACTAAGTATTTGTTAATTTCTAATGAATTTTATGAATTACTAAACAAGATTATTATCACTGTACCATCGACTGATGTGTTTCTTAAGAATACACTTGAATTTCAAAAGGTGGCGCGCAGATTATCGACTATTGTTTATTAATTTTTATAAGTTAACAATAAAATAATAGAAATAACAAAACATCAAAAAATGTCTTTGAATTCTCTAAAGTATAAACCTACTGAATATTTCTTTATAAATTATATTTCGTGAAAGATTCTTAGGTCTAAAAATGTTTTCCTTTTCTTGAGATAAGATACAAAAATATAAATTATACCTAAATATACCTAAACCTAAATTTACCTATACCTAAAAATACATATACCTAAATTATACCCTTAAATTAAATTATCAGTAACAAAATTCTCTTTAATGACTACTTCTTGTATTTAACCTTCAAGAAAAAAACATCCTTAGCGAATTCACAATCAAAGTTTGTTCAAAATGGACTGAATCTCTTCTAAACTTTTGCCCTTAGTTTCGGGCGCGTACAAAAAAATGACAAAAGTCCCAAGGAGGCAAAAGACAGCGAAGATAAAAAAAGTTGTATGAATGCCTGCAAAATCATTCAAAACAGGAAATACGAATTTAGTAGCAAACATCAACAATGGAGTGATTAGATGAACAAAAATAATTCCACTTTGTTTTACTTTCAAAGAGAAAAGTTCACCAGTGAATATATGAGGAATAGTGCTGACTCCTAAAGGCAACGCAATCTCGTAGCCTAACAATCCAGCAAGTGGCATCCAAGTAACACCCGAAATATCCAAATTTTTATTTTTCAATAAAAAGAACACCCCAACAAAAATTAAAGAACCCGTGGCCAATATTCCAGAAATCAAAAAGAAAACCCTTCTACCAGCTTTCTCTATCAACTGCGTTGACATCAATCCAGAAATTATTTTCACACCCGCCAGCAAAACCGCAGAAATCGCAGGTGTCAAAAAAAAGCCGCTGAGTCGGAAAATTTCTTGAGCGTATGTCAGAATCACTACACTTCCAGAGAATACAAAAGTTAGCTGTGCGAAGAAAACGACCAGCAAAGCTCTTCTGTTCCCTTTGGAAGCAAACAGTTCCAAAAAATTGAATCGTTTTTGCAGAGATTCGTCCCTCTTTGTCAAATTCTTCATTTCGTTAACTTCCATTTGAACAGAATCTGGATCCGATCTCAAAGCCTCCAGAGTCTTGATTCCTTGCTCTTCTCGATTTCTCATAAAGTAGAAATATGGAGATTCGGGTATGAAGGGTAGAGTGAGAAGATACAAAACTGACGGGATGAGCAGTACCAGGTTCATGTGATGATAAGATAAATACGCTCCGGTGAGACCTGCGATGAGAATTCCTACATCAGATGAAAGTACTAAAAATACAGTGACCATACCTCTGATATTTTTATCAGTGATTTCTGCCAAATATACAGTTGTTAGACCGATAGCTCCAGCGTATCCCCAACCAGCTATGACTCTTGCAAAGCAGAGAGTTGTAAAACTCTTTCCCATGATGATAATTATCCAGGAAATACACTGAGGAATGGCGTATATGATCAACGAGTATTTGCGTCCTAGGCGGTCCATGAATAATGAGATCATTAGGTAACCGATGATTGTGCTGAGACTATTTATTGATGCTAACCAAGCTCGTTGATTCGTTTTTAATGGGACTTCAGATTCTTCGCTGGATAGATATTCCAGTGCTGGAGATGTCCAGCCAATCGCTTCACCTACTCCGATGATGGACAAACTTGCTGAAAACAAATTGTACAATTAGAATTATTTATTAAAATATTATTTAAGGAATAAATTGAATAGGAAATTCATTTTCTTGATAGCAAAATTGAATAGGAAATTAATTTTCTTGATAGCAAAATTGAATAGGAAATTCATTTTCTTGATAGCAAAATTCAGAAGAAATTAACATAACCGAAAAATAACCGAAACATAAACGAAGAAATAGAAATTAGGAAAAAATTGACAAAAAACAAATTAGAAGATCCTCAGAATTTTTGAAAATGCAAGAATTGTACTTTTTACTGGCTTTTATATTTTTTAATGGCTAAGTATAAGTTTTGAAAAGAAACATGTTTTCAAAAATATTTCACAGAATGTTCTGAATTACTCACCAATTAAAGCTGTAAAAACTTGTAAACTTCTGCCCCTCATGTTTATGATGACCATTTTTCCAATTTAAAAATGAACTTCAATATCAAAGTTTTGTAGGATTAAATTTAAATGAATTAAATGTAAATAAAAAATTGAAACTTAAACAAATTCATTGCTTATTTACTATCTTTGATGAATTGGACTCTATTTGATTAAAAGTTCAAAAACATGTAAAATTGAGTAATTGAATCAATTTCAATATTATAACAATCATTAATCCTCAACAAAATATTAAAAATTATCGCGTTTAATTATTTTTATTGAAATTATAAATGAAAACGTTTTATGAACGTTCAGTTCATAAAGTTTATGTTTCATGAAGTTTCCCGTTTATAAACGCTGCATTTAAGCGGAAAACTTGTTCAAATGGTTAATAAAAATTTTTATTGGGTTGATATTTGAACTGTGATTCTCTACTTTCCTAAAACGATTTAATGAGATTAAAACAGCTTACATACTAAATAATTAAAATAATGATAATACATACACAAAAAAATATAATAAAAAATAAATTAATAAAAAGAAATAATATAATAACAAAAACAATAATAAATAAATAAAAAGTACTAATTACATAATCAATAAATAAATACAGATCCCAACAATTAATAAGTACGGTTTTAAACATTGTTTGAAACTGTTTTTTAAAACTCCAGTAAATTCAATCAATACATTTTTTATAAGAAACGTAAAAATTTATTTAAAAATTAAACAATTGCTTATTGAAAGTATTAAAATATGGTAACTAAACAACAAAGACTATTAATTCTAATTTTCGCTAAAAAAACTATTTTATAATTTTCGCTAAAAAAAACTATTTACAATTCATTTTCAATATTTATCTAAAAGAAAAATAATGAAAAATCAACTCTTATCCTTTTTTTTGACGATTTGTGAGTAGCCTTGTGAGCAAAACATTGGGAGATTCGAGCATCAAAGTAAGAACGTAAGAGCAGATATAGGTTGTTACAAAAACTCCTAAAAATGTGGCGCACTGGAAACAATTTTTATCTGATTATAATTTCTTCAAAAAGTATCACTCAAAGTATGCAAATTTTAAATTAAAAAACTTGTACCTTATAAATGATACATGAGTATAGAAAAAGTGTATAAAGTTTAAAGTGCGAGTATAAAATTTTTGTGTTTTAACGTGTCATTATAAACAGACACTTATCTTAATTTTTAAATGTAAAAACTTACATTAGGTAAGAAGTCAACGTGCTGAGATGATTCACTATGAAGATAAATTGAATTAATTATGAATGGATTCAATAAATAAGCACAATATGTGAGTCTGCTCAACGGAACCCATCCTTTGAAAGCTAGAATCTTATTGACAATTCCTGAAAAACATTTTAATAGAATTGTATCTTCTGCCTTTTTTCTATCTTGAAATAAGCAACTAAATAACATTTTAATAGAATTATATTCAAATGTAGTTTAATTGCTTATCTTCTACATATTTTCACTCTTGAAATAAGTAAACTTATTTCGAGTTCGAATTCAAATTAATTAACGAATTCAAATTCGTTAATTTCTAATTTGAAATATTTTTTACCTCCATGATTTGTACAGCAAGCAATAAGTAACCACGCAAGACCAACAGCCCACAAAGTTCTACTAAACCCAACATAAAATGCTGCTGATAATACGGAAATGTATCTTTCCCAGATTCCAAAGAGTACTATACAATTGCAGGAACTTCCTAGGAACCAACAAAGTGCAACCGTTCTCTACAAAAAACAATAAGAATTTTTCAAATAATTAAATTCACAAATAAATTAAAAAAATTAATAATAAACAATAAAGTACACAAATAAATAATAAAAATTATTCACCGTTCTTAAAGATAATTTGTTATTTATCTTTATCAAAATGTATCCAGTGATCATTCCCACAATATATGGACCTATTCTAGTCCAAGGAGGATCGTACAAAACATCCAACATATGAAACTGAGCGTCGAGTCTACAATTTGAAAAATGAAATTCAGGTTGATATTTCAGATTAATTTTTTTATTGATGTCAAATCTTACGTAGGGACGTATCCGATATTGTATGAAATATATCCGGTTATTGCTATGGAAGCGATCATTAATAAGATCGTTAACACAGAAGCTGCGAAGAAGCATCTGAAAATGTAAAGATTTAAGATTTAGTTTAAGATTTTAATTAGGACGGATTTTACTCTTTATTCTTTTCCTCTACTTTTCATTAATTACTTTAAATTCAGACTCACATGGAAGACAAAGTTAAAAGGAAGGTTCCAATAATAAAAAATTGCATGTCATTTGATAAATACCAACTCCAGGACATACACTGCAACAGAAAATCATCAAATTAATTTTATAAAATTTTATTTTAGGAGAAAGAATTTTTATCCAATTAATCTGGCACTAATTTATCTAAATTTACATGGAATTTAAAATAGCATTAATTAAAATGTTTTCAATTTGTCGACAATTTAGTTTTTTATGCTTTTGTTTTATTTTTTGTCTCTGAAATACTGAAAAGTCGTCAAAACTCGAACCATTGTTTTTCTTCCGAAGAAATTGTTGATATAAAGAAGATTCCTCCACCAGTATTTTGAACAAACTTCGTGCGGTCGTTCACTCATGTAAAACTGCGAAACTTCTCCATACCAAGCTGAATTGACTTCAAGAATTCCAAGAACCATCATATATGCTGGTGTCAATCTAAAAATAAAAACAAAATTAATTAATAAATTCAAATCCACTATTATATTCAAATTCATTAATAATTGCAAATTCATTATTAAATTCAAATTCATTATTAAATTCAAATTCATTATTAAATTCAAATTCATTAATAAATTCAAATTCATTAATAAATTCAAATTCATTAATAAATTTAAATTCATTGAGAATATTTGTAAATACTGTTTATTTCTATAGTAATTATTCAACTGTTGTTTTAAATAGAAAACTTTCCTTTAATTAAAATTAAATAACTTGCCTCTACTTTTAGTTTTAAAAAATGTAGTTCGCCTCATTAATTACCTCACTTAGAGTAAATAAAACGCTTTTATGTTGTAGTTGTATAATCACTATTGATAGAAAATTATGAACGAGTAAAATCTCTTACACAACATTTATAAACCAACGCTTGGTGAAACTCAAATCAAGTACATGGAATGAGTTTCATGTACTTACATGCTCATTTGTCATATGGAATATCTCACAAGCCGTAGAATCATTAACTTTTTGTGTCGCATTTCAAATATTGTTTTAAATATAAATGTGTTTTTCAACATTTTAAATTAATGTAATATTTTAAATTAATGTATTATTTTAAATTAATGTATTATTTTAAATTTTATAATAAACGTAGCAACAAATAATTTTATGCAATTTTATATTTAACCGTCATTTAATTTAGAAACAAATATTAAATTATTGAAATAAATAACAAATCTGTACGAACTTTTCATAAATAAAAAGAAAATGTTTACCTTATAAATCTTTTTAACGTGATTCCAACAAGTTCACTAAATTTTCTGACATAATTAACAGGTTTTTTCTCTACTTTGTTCCTTGTTTCCTTAAAGTATAAATACGAGATGAGAAATCCACTGAGGAAGAAAAATGTATCAACTGATAAAGTTGAATTTGCAATTATTTGAACAGTAAATCCTTCAGACATTCTCCAAGACCAAGGTTTATTGTCTGTTTAAATTAAAAAAAGAAGTTAACAATATCTGATAAATAAGAATAAAATAAAATATAAAGATGTATGCAAAAATAAAATATAAAGATGTATGCAATAATAATAAAAATTAACTCACCAGCATAATCACTCATGTAGTAAATTGTATGAATCATAATAATCCATAGCATTCCCAAAAATCTTATTCCGTGAATTATAGGAATAGAATCGGAATTAATTTTTGTGTTTAAAATAATTTTCGTATTAGTGTAAACTGAAAAAGATAAAAGTACTTTCCCCCACATACTTTGATAGTACTTTTCCAACAAAATCGGCTCCAAACAATCCTTGTTGTCTAAGAGTTAAAAAAATTCAAGCCAAAACAAAAGAAAACAATTAATTATAAACTTAAAATACAAATGTTTAAAAAATCACAAATTATAAAAATGGAAAAGAAGCAATACATTTTCCTACCATAAGTTTTGGAAGTATTTTGATTCTGTAAATCAGCCATCCTCTTTCGGATCTTCAAGTATTTTTGATTAATGAGAAGATCGTAAATTGTGCCTATTAGCATTAACAACAAAAGTGATGAGAAAATAACTCTGTAACAATCAATGGACGAAAAATTAGATAAAAAATCATTTCCAGTCTGAAATCAGACCTTGACAGGATTTTCGTCCGGATTACAACCGGATTTTTTCATTTTCGAACTCGTTTTACTTACAAAATAAAAACTCTTCCAACACCCATTGACAATTTATCTGCCGTTAAATCTTTGACTTCTATTAATTTAAAATCAACTTCGTACAAGTCGTTAATCAGAAGAGTTCGATCTTCAAACATCTTTGTCAAAATTATTCCAATTTCATTCATAGAACAGGTTGCCGGTAAACAGAGACCAAGAGTGACTATATTCTGAAAAGTTGCAAAAAAAGAATGTGATTAATTTGTAAACTTTTTTCAATTTAATTTACTTTTAATGGTAATTAACATTTTGCATTAGATTTAAAAATTTTCAATATTCTAAACAAATGTTATGCAAACGTTGAGGGTTTAAGAACCGTTGCAAAATTAAAAAATAAAATGGATAAAAATGCATAAATTATGGATAAAAATGTAATGAAAACTGAACAAACAAATATCAAAGAATAAAGAATATATTATCAAAATATATTATCAAAAAGAATAAAATAAGTCAAATGAATCTTGCCTCATTGGGTACTGTGACTTGATATTGCAAAGTACTATTGTGGGAAAAATGTGCAATATAATAATGAACTTCAAAGGGCGGAAATTCCTCTTCCGGTTTCCGAAACTGGGAATTATTCAATATTATGTTTTCACTAAGAATCAGTGGCGATTTGTTCGAAGAATCATAACACTGACTCCGAATTCCCAACCAGTAATTATTTCCATAGATGAATCCTGGCTTTGGTTCTCCACTTGAGTCTAACACTGAAATAAAAAATAAATTAATACAATATCATCTTAAAATTCGATTTTAATTTCTATTGAAATTCGTATTCTCTACATTTTGTTTGTCAGATCTGCTTCCAGTTTTGAATAATTAATTTCCTATCGTCGTAAAAACAACGGTGTTTTTATAGAAAAGAAAATAAAAACCAGTCTCTTATTATTCAGTCATATAAAAAAACTGTCGTAACTATTGCCTAAACAGATTTTTTCTTTGGGAAATCCCTCAATTCTGTGAGCAGGATTTTCTATATTTCCATTCATTAGAGATTGGCTAAAAATGATTTTTTATCTCAAAAGATTGGTAAAGATTCACAAGACAAAAATCTAATTCACTGAAAAACAAAATTTTGTAAAATGTTCTATTTGGTTTTTTTAAATGTTTTTTTTTAACATTTTGAACTGTTTTATAACAATTATATAAAAGGTTCTCAACATTTTGATAAGTGGCAGTGTTTTTTGCTTTTAATGAAACGATCTGGCGGAAGTGTGAGATACAAATTGTAAAGAACATGACACATACGTGAAAATGACATTAATTTTCACATCTAGAATTATTTAGTGTAAATTGCATTGAAATTGCAGCTTTATAAAATGACAAGAAATAGCCACTGCTTTTCCTATATGAGTAAAACTAGTTTCTTGTATAACATTCTCGCGAAAGTGGATCTTTTCCCCTCGTCTAATAATCTACACAATCGAAACGATAATCAACTTATGCATACTCCATCAGTTGTGTAATTGCGATTAAACTAACAGTAAGTACTCATGACTTAATATCTTTGCGCATAATAATTTGCCTTTGACGTTCAAAATGATTTTTAAGCTCTTTTCCGACCCCATCCGATCTTATCAGTTTTTTCTCCATACTAAAAATAATTTTAAAAATTTATTAGTGTGTAAAATAAACATTTTTCTGGGAAATTTTGCTTGTTAGTTAAAATTTAATATATATGTTTAACAAATTAATATTCTGAATTAATATTTAGAATATTAATATTCTAAACGAAACCGATACATTCAATAATTAGTTAAGGATTTTAGAGATTTATATAACGATTTTCAAAATAGAGAAAATAAAATTAAATGAATTTCAAATTTAATTGACACTCTCGTTGAAAAATATATTTAAAATAAATTTAACCTTCAGTTTAATTCAATTCTTTCAATTCAATTATTCTGTTTTGTTACAAATAATTATGTTGACAGCTCACCAATTTTTGAGTTTCAAATTCAATTATTTGTACATATAAATTATTTTATTATTTATTAATTTATTATTAATTATTATTAATATTTATTATTAATTATTGTTATTATCCACTATTGTTGTTTCTATCTACTATTTTTATTATTATGAACTAATATTTTTATTATTATAAACTACTATTTTTATTATTATAAACTACTATTTTTATTATCATAAATTGTTAATTATCTGTTTAAAGAAAACGAAACAAATATCTACAGTTATTAAAGTTCTAAAATTAAATTAAATTAGTATATTAAAAAATGATAACAAATATTTATTACTGACTTCTCAAACTCCAGAGCTTATGGTTATCAATAGCCTCTCGAAACTCGATTAAATCCTTTTCACAAGCAGATCCATTCAATAAATTAGCATTGCCAGTAAATGCATAAGCCGGTAGAGTTCTACTCATAACTTCCTTGTTTCTGTCGTTAAACTCATGTCCTCTCGATATTGAAAAAAGTAATGCTATCACCAAACTCTTCAAAACCGTTTCCTTCGTCATTTTTGTTGATATCGCCAAATCTACCACAAAATTAATTACAATGAATTACAATTAAAAACAATTATTAAAAATATAGAATATCGAAAAGATTCAAATTATAAACTGAAATTGAAACATTAGTGCTTCAAATTCTCGAAAATCAATTGTTAGGTTTCTTATACAATTTATCTTGTTTTGTAATTTCTTTACAATATTTTACAATTTACACAAATCGTTTAGTAAATAATTAAATTCGAGAGTTTGAAAAGAGGGAAATTTATTAAGAGAATTTTTTGAGCGTTTCTTCAAAAAATTACAAAGAAAAATATTTACATTTGTTTATGAGATTGTCTTTTTTAAAAACAATAAATTTAGACTATTTATGGTTTATTTTATTTATTATTTATTTATTGGGATATTTATTAAAACATTTTAAATTAATAAAACCGTGCATTTTGAGTTTTAATTTCAGTTCTTGATATCATTCATAATTTCTATTTTTATTATTAATAATTATTTATGTTATAATTTCTTTTGTAACTTTCTGTCACTTTAATATAAATCATTGTTTAATTAGTACCATATGTGTGTGACGTTTCTTCTCGAAAATTTTAATCTAGTCGTAAGTTAATTAAAGATTGGCTATTTTTTAAAGATAAATAATAAAAAATAAACTAAGTCACAACCTCCGGACAGCGTGGTGTTAGAAAGAGGACTGCTAGAAATTCGTAACAGAATTTAAGAGTAAACTATTACTGTCAGCCCCACCAATATGTATAATGTTATTATTTGCGTAATTCCCCTCTCTTCAGTTTACTAAGAATTAAATCTTTTGAAAAACTAATACCAGCCTTATTTCGTTAAAATACTCTGAAGGTCAATGAATTTTTTTTAATTGAAGGTTGTCAAAAACAGACATCACTCACCAATGAGCTTCTGAAAACCTGTCGAATAAATTAAAAATCAATTTGATGATTTTAATTCGACCAATTGTTGTCATTCCCTTTTCTTTTTAGAAAATTCTCAATTTTTCAGACTTCATTTTCTAAATTTCACCTCTTAATGCTCTTTTCTTTTAAAAAAACACTTATTTTCGTTTTCCTCAATCTTCTAACTTTGGTTTTCCTCAATTTTCTAAATTTCATATTTGTGAAATTTTTCCTCAATTTTTCAGACTTCCGAAAGTTTTCCTCAATTTCCATATGAATCTGAGAATAATCCTCAAGGAAACTTTTCTACCCATTGATGAATAATTAATATTTGAATATTGCGGTTTCTTGTTTGAAAAAGATTACTATATTTGAAATAATATTAAAAAGTATTGTGTAACTAATATAAATGTGTAAATTTGGACTATAAAACAATGATGAGCCAAGTTGGATGAAGTTGTGGATGAAAGTGAATGTGTTTTGAGGTGAACGACATTGAGTTTACACGTGATCTTATGTCATGAGAATGATTGCTATATATAAGTAGAATTTTCGCCAGAAGATGTAATTCTTTGATGCTTCTTCCCTAATTATGCAACCTGTCTTTGTCAATCATTGCTCACTGTAAAATACAAGATAACAATTTTAAAGATTCCGAAATTAAACATTTAATTTATCAAATTCAATTTTTAACAAAGTACTATAAATATGTTTATTCATGTCTAAATCAAATTTGTAACTTTTTTTTCATTTCAATGTATAAAAAATAAAATATATAACACAAATTAAATTTATAACAAGTAAATAAAATATATAACGTATAAATTAAATATATAACATATAAATTAAATATATAACATATAAATTAGATATATAACATATAAATTAAATTTGCATCATTTAACTATGAAATAAAATATAAATTTTACTTAAATAAAACAATATACTTAAACGATACAATATATAAATACGATACAATACATAAAATAAAAAACGACAGCTAATTTAGAATAATTCAACTAAAACTTAAAATATAGAGGCGTTATAATACCGTAAATTAAATTTATAAAATATTACACCTAGTTAAGGAAACTAACTTAAGGAAAGCTAAAATAATACCAATGTCAATATGATTAAATTTGCTCTTGACTTTTAGCCATGATCTTTAAAATCAAAACATCTATCCAGATATCTTTAAATTTAAATTTCGTAATATCTATGGAGAATCGTTTCGTCGCTATGATTTAATGGTAAAAGATATGTAAAAGGGACACGACCTACTTATAATATTTTGAATGATTAATTTATTTGGTTACATTCTATCCAGTTCAAGGTTAAGGAAAAACCATTCTTCGAATGATTTTCTTTATGAATCTCCTATAGAAATTACAACAAAGAAAGGACCGAGAAGAGATAAATTAAATACGAAAAGAAAATTAAAAACAAAACTCTTTAATTTCTTCTCAATTTTTAAAACTTTGTTATAATTTTTTCATCCATTTATAAATTTTTCCATTCTTTACTTTCTGAAAATTTATTACATTGAAAATAAATAAAAAAAATGCTTCCCTATGAGGAAGCAAAATTGATTTTTTTAGTTTTTTGACCCAAGAGAATTTCCAGCTAAAATTGGCAATTTTTTAAAATGTACTTTTTGAAACGTTTTATAATATATTTTTGTTATGACTGCTTTATAATATCGCTTTTCTATCATTTCAACTTAAATTTCAACTTAAATTAATGTTCAAAAAATGGTGTGGCAAAATTATTGAGGAATAAGAAAAATATCAAGATTCTTTTGATTTTCATGATGTTTTTATCAGCACATGGAAGTTTGCGTTCTTTTTACAATAATAGATAAAACGAATAGTCAACAACAGTAAATTATAGAAATCAGCCCGAACATGTACTTACAATATTTTTGGGCACACGTTCTAAGTAAAAGTAATACAATACATTTGATAATACAGGTAATAACTGGTATTATTACAGCATTGTAAAATATCACAACAATAATATCTTCAATTGTCTTTTGTCTCGAAACGCAACAAAAGACTATCTTCAGAAAGCAACAATGACAAAGAAACGCAATTTACTCATTAATCAAACTAAAAAAGTAACATAACTTTCTTTCACAATAATCTTCAGAAAAACAACAAATTTCCAATTTAATCTATTCTTCCAAATCAGTGGAGCAGTTAAGTTTTAAAGTGTAGAAAAACAAATTAAAAATAAAAAGCAGAAAAACAAATTCAAAAATCAAATTAAAAAAAAAATCAAATTTAAAAGAAATCATTTTGAAACAAGAAAACATCTAAAAACAAGAATTAACCGAAAAAAATCTAAATTGATAAGAAGATTGAAATGTCAGTAAAATAGGAACAAAAATATGGAAAGAATGCGAAAAATTAATAATTTTAGTAAAAAAAATGTTCACAGTAATAGAATTGTTTCTTTATCAAAGTGCTCAGATCTTAGCGTACAAAAGAAAAATATTTTAACTCTCATTATTATTCTGTTTACTTTCATATGTATAATGTACAAAAGAGGAATTGTTCCATGTTCCCTGCGCGCACTATTCTCTCCTAAATAAATTAAATCGCGCAATCAACACACTATGGACAATAGTAAACGTTTTCGATCGCGCCACAATTATAAATAAGAGACTCACGACTATTGAAAAAATAATTTGCATCACACACAGATCGGACTTGGCATGAACAGAGTAGAGACTCAGGAAGTCAAAATTTTAAAAAATACATCAAAAAATTAAATAAGTTTTCAAAAAAGCAACAAAAAAATTCACGAAAAGTAAACAAGTCATTTTTATCAAAAAGATCTCTTAATATTACAATAGACAAAATCAAATTTAATTTTTTTTCATCGCTGCTTCAATTTTAATTTTTTTTAATTTAATATAAACTTTTATTGTATTTTTTTTATTTAAAATAAATACGTACCGTAATATTTTAATTTAGTATAAATTAATGTAATTCTGATATTAAATACAAACTTTTAATTTACATTTTCCATTAATTACGAAATTTTAATTTAATTCTCTACCTAAACATATAATATCAATTTCGGATTTAATGCATTATTACATTTAAATTTTTGTTTCTATGACTCTTAGCCTTTGAAGTAATTTTTGTATATTCGAAATAAGATTGATTCACGTGGTGTAATCATTTTACAATATGTCATAATATTTAATTAATTATATGCAAAGTAATGAAATATTTGTAGATTTACTCCAAGCTTAAATAAAATACTTTTAATTTCTAAAATTCTAGGATATTAAAATAACTTTTACTGTTTATACTTTCAAAGCATAAATTAAATTAGAGATAAATTTTTAGACTCAAAAATAGAGTTCAATAAAAATAATTTCAATTTTTATTGTGAACCCTGAGACTCTGGAAGTAGCCGCGTCCGATTGACACTCATTGCTTCCTTTTGATAACAATATCCCCAGGTATCACTTTTATTAACATGCTTTACATCATCTCTCAAACACTTTTTAAAATATCATACCAACACAGCAATACAGATTTGCAAGTACGAAGAAAATACATAAGGTAAAGGTACCAGTACCCAATGAACATTTTTCACACTGTGTTTTTCATTCAATTAATAAACGAATTAATAAAAAATCTACCAAAAAATGATTTTTAGGACTTATCGCAAATTTAGCAGAATTAAAAGAATTTTCCAAAACTGAATTTTTAGGTTTCGTCAGTTTATTTTAGACTCTTGATCCGAGTTTGTCAAATTTTTATGAATCTTTTGATTCCTAAAATCCTTTCAAAAATACGAATCCAAAATAAAAAAAAAAATTTATGCAGTCCTCATAGAATAGTTTATTTTGTATTAAATAAGCTATTTTATAACCGTATTATGCATTTTAGTATCAATGAAATATTAATTTCAATATTGTAATTTCCTAATATTTCCATCGTCTAGTTGTTTAATATGTAATTCTTTCTCAAAATGAAAATAAAATCAGTTATTTCATTAATATCTTTCTCGTGCTTGATGTTTAAATGAACAAAATCTTGATAATTTCCTTTACTAGGTACTGGTACATTAAAAAACCTTACAACACCAGCCACTTAGCTACATAACAGTCACTACAGTATATTTACAAACTGCTATTAAACAGCCGGTTGCACCAACCAAAAATCCCAGTTTTATTGGAAAACTTGATTAAACTGAATGTTTAGCTTCTTAAACTAATGCAACTTTCATAAAGGCAATCAATTTTTAAGTTGTATTTTTATTTTCTATTTCTTACAATCTAAAATAAACATACATTTTTAAAAAAATTTAATTCTACAAAAAAAAGTTAATTAACAAAAATGTTCCGAGAATAATAAGAAATACTGAAAATTCGTCCAGAAAATTGGCCTTGTCAGGAAAAATTGATATCCTTTTGTCAATTTGCATTTCCTTCCCCATTCCATTTCCTTGTGTGCTTATTTTCCAAGAAAGTCAAGAGACTATTTCACGTTTGAAGTCTTACGATTTGAGCATAAACCGCAATCAGAGCGATCGTAAGTTTTGGAAGTTTAAAACAAAGATTTTGCCAACGATTGCAAAAAACCAATTAGAGAAAGGGAGAAAAAAGGGAAAGAAAAAAAGAAAGAAAAAAAAAGAGAAAAGTGATAAAAAACCGTTTCAAGAATGAGAATAGAAAGGAAGAAAAAATTTCAAAGAAAAAGATTACAAAAAATCAGAAAAGAAAATAAAAAGCGTGGAAGTATAAATAAAGTATTCTTTTTGTTTCAGGAAAGTTGGTGCATTCGCAGCATCGATATTAGTTAACGTCTATAAGATTTTCTTTTACATCCGACCACGTCGTGATTCGTTAATTAATTTAATAACTAATCATCTCTCATTAACAATTTAATATCTCGGCTAATTATTGACTAATGCTCCAGTGCTTGAAGCACAATAACAAAAATTCTTGTGCTTCGATTTCGCGGAAGAAAATAGGTATATGTGTGTCTCTCACGTCACGGGTTCTTTCTTTCTAATTAAGCAGTTTCATCAACTTCTGTCCCTTTTTTTTGTCTATTTACACGACTTATTATTATTTTCTTACATCTTTTAAAACGTTTCACAAAACTGACTCTTAACTCTGTACGCCATTTTGTTATTTTTAAATTACGAGCCTTTTTTATAAGCTGCATCGATGAAGCTTCGTTGTAAAATATTAAACTGGACCTTGCTTCGCGAAACTGAATTTAATTACGTAGTTTTATCATCAAAACCATGATCGTGAACTATGACTTGTTATTAATTATTAAATTCAAATGTGAATGGTCACATTTTTAAAATACTGTCAATGGTCTACTGAGATTAAGTAAAACTATTTTTTGTTTAATAAATGACAAAACGTATAAATGCAGTTAAGAATGAACTTCAGAAGCGTAAAGTAAGGTCAGTTTGAAGAAAGCTAAACACCGTATGGGCTAGTCTAAATGTGAAACAAGTGGCGTAAATCGAGTCGAAGTCTCCTGAAGAATTTTTTTGTTTTTGCTTAGTGCATGGTCTCATCGTTACTACCGAGGCTCGCAAGCTTCGTAAACGAGCTCTGGCACAAGCGCTAACGAGAACGCAGAGGAGGTTTGTCTTGGATAATGTCGACGTGACATCGTAACTTCGTGTTACCTGTTGTTTTCTTCCATAACCACCTGCTTAAAGCCCCCTGTCATTTGGCTCTTTACTTCATGACTCCCTAGCGCTGTCCTGCCATCCTTCGTTATAAATAACTGCAGTCCCGATGCTAAAACAAAAAAGTTTATTAATATTATTAAAATTTATTATTATTACTATTATAAGCTATTTATTATAAAATAGTTCTTTTTATTATTAAAAACGTTTAATTATTATTTATTTATTAAATAATTAATAGATAATAATTATTAAAATTATTATAAATAAAATAACATTCAAACAATTTGAATTTACGGAATAATTTGATCTTTGAAAAGAAAGTCATTAGAATAATTTGTGAGATTCCAGGAACTTTTAACACAATTTTAAAATTGATCATTTAATTTTCCATTAATCTTAATTTTCCTTTTTTAAAATTGAATGTAAATTTTCCTTTTTTAAAGTTGAATGTAAATTTTCAAAATTGAATTTAAATTTTAAAATAGAGCATACTTTCTCTGCAGAAAAGTTTAGCTTTAAATTATTAACTTACTTTCGTTACTCTCCAAGGACGACTGTTCAAGATTCGTTGCTTTCAGCAATTCGTCTATTAAAGAATCGGGATTAGGTCTGGTGACCTCAACTCTACATAAGATAGAATTTCCCGTACCATCTTCAGCCTTTTTTCGACGCTCTAGCGCCGCTTTAGCTCGGTCCAAAGACCCAGTTTCACTAAGTCCTGAACCTCCTGAAGGATTCCTAGAAAAAAGACGAATAAGATTAATTTTCGTGATTCATTCGCTTCTCCAAATCGAATCAATTGCACTCGCATTCGCACGTATTTAATTTTTTTCTATAAAAGAAACAAAACATAAATTGTGATTAATTCTTTTTCTTTGCATAAAACAGAAAAAAATGGTTTTAGTCATCTTTTTATTGGCTTGTCAAGTAAATCATTTTCACTTTAAGTAAAAAAGCAAATTATAGAATGTAGGAGCTGAGAAATAATTAAATAAAAATGTCAAAAGACAGAGATGCGTTTAGAAAAATATGCAGTATATGTAAATAAACTTGCAAAATGAACATGCGAAACGAAAAATTAAAACGAGCGAAAAATCAAGAATGAAAACTTTGCTTCTGCCACCAAGAGCAAAATTAATCAAAACATGCAACTTTTGTTTGAAAGTGAAAGCGTTTGCATTTCGCTGAAAGTCCACTTGCATTTATAAATTCGCCAACTTAAAATTTGCATTTAAATTCAAAACGTACAAAAAATTAGAAATACAAAATTATAATAATTAGAATTCAAAATGATAATGATTAGAAAACAAAATTAGAATAATTAGAATAGAAAATTATAATAATTAGAACATAAAATTATAATAATTAGCATAGAAAATTAGAAAATAATTTTATTTTTTCTCATAATAATTATTAATACGTTATAAAGAAAATTTGTTAAGATTTCGAGATGTTAGGAAATCATAAAAAATGTAGTCTTCAAATTTCCGACACTTATTACAAAAAATTAATTTCAACTAAACAAAAACAAATAAAATTACAAAAATAAAAAGAAACGAATTGAAAAAAATGAAAAAATATTTTCCATTTAAATCAAGATTCACATATTCGTAAATTAAAATGATTCTATTAAAATGACCCCCATTCTTTTCTAAATCAATTAATTTCCCAAAAATAATTAATAAATACATTAATAAATATACATTAATTAATAAATACAATACTTAATAAATACATTAATAAATACATTAACAAATAAATTAACAAATACATTAATAAATAAATTAACAAATACATTAATAAATAAGTTAATAAATAAATTAATAAATAAATAAATTAACAAATAATTTAATAAAAGTACAAAAAAGTAAACAAAAAAAAAGCAATCCTAGTAAAAATAATTGAACCATAAATAAAAAATCCTTTAAATAATTGAGTCCTTCTAGAAAATTGAATCTCTAAATCTGATAAATCTTGATTTAGCTCGAGTGTTTGAGATTGTGTCAATGGGTCGAACTTGATTGAAGGCAAATTTAATTAAGGTTTTATTTGTGGGATTTCAGATAGCAAAATGGATTTTGCGATTAAGCAGAAAAATACAGGTAACACAAAAGCAAGGACTGACGGTGGGGTAATGCTGTTTCGATGCTGCGCATTGGCAATCGCAACTTCTGGTACTGCTAATGAAGACTCCTCGGAGTCTGGGCTGGTGGCGACCGTGGCTAACTTGCCCCCCGCTCCGTCCAGTAACTTCCGGTGACCTCCGCCAATGCCCCTGCAAGGATTTAAAGCTTTCCTAACTAAAAAGCTCTTCAGTCAGATAAAGACAAAAAAACTCGTCTCTTTTTCTTCTGACTAGTGTTGCTAGAAGTCCAAAAAAACCCGAATCACCTCCACATTTACAAAATTTTACCGCCATGCACACATTTCACAAAATACTCATTCTTTTCATTTCACAAAATAGTCATTCTTTTCATTTGACAAAATATTCATTCTTTTAAATCAAATCCATAAAAAACAGATGTGCATTCTTTTTAGAGATAAATGTTTTCACTTGGCGACTATAAACGGTTGACTTTTAATTACCTTTTCAACTGCAGTTTCACGAATAATGTGTGATGAATGTTGATAAATTAAAGTTGAATTTTACAAAAGGTGGATGATGCGTAAAGACTAGTGTGTAAAGTAGGCACTTTACGCACGTGTTGAAAAAGTAGATATTTAACAAACGTGTTGAAAAAAGATACTTTGCACACGTGTTGAAAAAAGATACTTTACACACGCGTTGAAAAAAGATACTTTACACACGCGTTGAAAAAAGTTACTTTACACACGTGTTGAAAAAAAATACTTCACACAAATGTGGCAAAAAGTAGATACTTTACACATTCTAAAAACTCGATGCTTTACACACTAGTTTAAATAACACGATACTTTGCACACTGGTTTGAAAAACGTACCCTAGCAGTTTGTAAAATGATTTTAGAGATACTTCTTTTTACAAATGCAACGAAAGTAAAGTCGTTTTGGTGCTTTTTCTCAGCACAAAGTTATAAATAATATTTTTGCTTTCGTAAAATTCAAATTTCTTGATTATTTATAAAAAAAATATGATCTTTCGGAAATGGAAGAATATGAAATGAGTGTGGAGAAATAAGAATTTAGATGAATAATTGTGACCTAGCAACACTGGCCGGCACTAAACATTAATTCAAGGGAAGCAATCAAAGATCCTTGCTTTTCACATTTTTATTCACACCATGAGTAATTAGAGCAATTTTCAAACTGCACTTGGCAATCTTGAAACACTGAAATCCAAGCAATAAGCCAAACATAGATAATTTACAGATCAGGATTTTTAAATTGTAGAACATAGAAGCAAAGCGATCAGAGATAGCCTCCCTAAATTGTTTTTTCATCAGTTTAACAGTTAAAAATATCCTTTTAATGATTTCGTAAAAAAAAGGATATTTTTTAAACGTTCTCTTCGCATATTTATGAATACAAATAATGATGTAAAAACTATTTGAAACGCTAATAAAAAATATGTACTAAAAACACTATTAGGAACGCATTAAATAATAATCGATATTGAAATAATAATCGATATTAAAATAATAATCATCGACATTAAAGTAATAACCATCAAAATTAAAATAATAACCATCGACATTAAAATAATAACAATCGATATTAAAATAATAAAACACAAGATATTCATAAAAACGAAAAACAAAAAGAGACACGATATTTAAAACGAACGACAAAAACAAACCGAAATTTCAAACGATTTGAGAAATTAAACAATGGCAGAGAAGATTATTTAAAAGAATAACAATTTTAATAATTCTCAAACCCGAGAATTTCCTGATTCGAGAAGTAAAAAACTTCTAAATGAGATGTGGATGAAATGTTTGAAATAAGAGTTTTTTACGAATGACTTGGAAATAAAAATAAAGTGTAAATAAAACACGAGAGAAGAAAATGAATGCGAGGGGGATAGTTGAACTCTTTTTATGAGAGCTGCAAGCAATTTGCAATAAAAAATAGTATTGATTCAAGCGAATATAAAAAAAGCAACCATCATGCAAATAATTAAAAATAGGTTCAGAACATTTCTAAGCATCAATGATAGAACATTTCTTTCGATTTTTAATAAAGTATTCAAATTTCACATTCCAAGAAAATGAGATCCTTTTCTAAACATTTGGTTTTTAATATTGATTCCAAAGAATCAGTAAAAACACCTTCGGTTTACCTTTCAGTAAAAATTTGTTTTTAAAGTTAATCTCAGCAGAGCCAGCGTTGGTGCAAGTTCTTGTTTACTTTAAAATGGATTTGATATGAGCTAAAGATTAGCTCGCATCGTAATTCTTTTAAGCTTGAAAATAATGTTTGAAGAACAAAAAAACAAGTATTATACAAAAGTGAAAAGAAAATGAGGCAAAGAACAGTAAATAAGCTTCCTCTATAAGAAAACAAAATAAATAAAAGTACAAAATACAAAGAATTAATAACTAATCAAAATAAACTAATAAAAAAATATTTAAAAAAACTATAAGATCATTCAAAAAACTGTAAAACCATTCAAAAAACTATTAAAACTCATAAAAACGATAAATAACAATAAAAACCATTAAAAACTATTAAAAACCCATAAAAACGATAAAAAACTAATAATAATAATAGAAATAAAAAATAATAATAATGAGGAGAATAGAAAGGACAAATTAAAAGAGAAGAGTAGAAATAAAATTACGTGCTTTTTAAATTATTGTAGTTTCTGAAATTATTTCAGTTATTTAAATTATTTCGGTTTTTCAAATAGTTCAAAGACTTAAGGAATTTTTAAACAAACTGTGAAATTCAACAGAGATTTATTCATTGGGAGCAAAATCGTAATTGAAATCATGTAGACAAATGGACGATTTTAATCTCACTTATTCGAATCAGTAGTAATTATGAAAACAAATGTAAGTTTAAGTCATCACTGAAAATTGCAGTCAAGATATTGAAGTCAGAACTTTACTTTTAGCGATTGAATAATTTTAATAATTCCATTCCATGAATCGTTGCATAAATAAAAATTAATTTATGTCCCCGTTGATTTATCAGTTACTACTAATTTTGCGATTCGTTCTCAGAAATCCAGTTACGAATAATAAAAAAAACGAGCCTAAACTGAAAAATTAAAATTTCTGATCTATGATCACATTTAGAAATCATTATCAATCAATTGCATAAATTTTTTCCAATCTTCAAGAACTCGCACTAAACCTGGTTACTTTTAGTTCTTAATTACTTTTTGGCATTTAGTTGCTTTTAGTGATTCAGATACTTGTTGGCATTTAGTTGCTCTTAGTCATTCAATTACTTTTAGCACACTCAATTTTTTGTAAATAAAAATTTCTAAGTTAATTGTTTAAAAAACGAATCTCCTTTCCTGATTATGTAATTAAAATCTCCCTGGTATTCATGTTTTTAATTCTTGTCAAAAATAAAAAAAAATGCAAAATTTTTCTTTATTTCTTGTAAAAATAAAAAAACATTTCAAAAATTTGTGTTATTTTTGACAAGAATTAAAAAAATGAATACCAGGGAGATGAGGAGATTTAAATCCATAATCGGAGGTACGTGAATTTTGTAAATAAACATTGTTTCAGATGACGATAATACAGTACAAAAAAATACCATACCTTGTCTTAATTTTGAAACAACATTGCAATAGAAAGACAAAAATCGAAAAAGATATGTATCAACTGTTTGGTACTATGGAATAGCGTAAATACATTCAGAATGAAAAATTCTCAATGAAGGCAATGATCCGTTGATTCCTTGAGATTCAAGACAGAAACTGCGATCAACTCGTTCACCCTTGCAAAAGCTGAAACTACTTGGCTACGATGAAGACGTGATTGTCCCAAGTTTAAGAAGAAGCAAACGTAAAGTGGCAAAATCTTGAAAACTCGAGAAACGAAAATGTGGCTGATGAAACCTACCTGAGGGTCTGAGTCGTGGCCGCAGATAGTGTCGAGGCTCTAGGATTATCAGGTCTATGAAGAGGATCAGGAGAGGAAACAGCTCTGGCCTGTTCAGCCAATCGCAATACCGGACTCGTATTTCCCTTTTCAATATAATCGCAAGTTTTCGAAAAGCCTCGCCAACTTGGTTGGCCAATTTTCGGCTTGAGTGCAAATTTTTGACCGTTTTTATTACGCTCATTCAATAAATCGGAATTATTTTTCTCGTACTTTCTGCGTGGCACGTCTTGAGCACCAGGTATCCTGAAAATGCCCCCGGAATGATTGTTATTTGTTAAATGATTTTGTCCCGAAATGCCATTTCTGAGTGATTTACTTTTCTCGTTGGTGCTCGAAGACGTGACAATGTTGGATTTTATTTTCAAAGATCGATGGATTAGTCGGTCCTCTTGCTTCTTTGAAGAAAGAGGACTCGACAGGGGCCAAAACTGATTTGGTGAATCCATGAGTGTTAAGGACGAGGGCATTGGAGATGATGTGGAATCATTGGGTGTCTCGACATTGCTGGCTTCGTAACTTTGAGTTTGGGAGAGGGGCGGGAGGCGTGGAGCCCAAACCGGCCAAGAAGGTGACCTATAAAGATGATAACACAAACATATTCAGGCATGCAGAAATCATAAAATTAAAATTTTTCGCCGCGAAACGCTAAACAAAAACAGCTAAACAAAATCAGCTAATTGAATCGTCAAACGTCAAATAAGTATAAGAACAGAAACAAATTCCTACTTTTCATTCAGAGATACAAAATACTTAACTTAGTTTTCACAATTTGGAAAAGGTAATTTACTTAAAGTACTTTGGTAATATTTGCATTTCCAAAGTTTCTTCAGTGTCATTGATATTCAATGTCAATGGAGAAACAAAAAAAGAAAATGCTTAAAATTCAAATCAATTTCAATTAAAGATTTCTTAAAATAATCAGCATTTTCAAAGAAACTGAAAATTTCTGAAATCGTTTTAGTTCAAAAGGATTTTTTTTAGTTGTTAAAAAAGATTTTTGAAGACGTCACTTTAAGTAAATTATGAGTACAAACATCTCTAAGTTTACTTAACACATTCTCTCAGGTGCTAACCTATCGTAACAAATGTCCAAAGATCAAAGCGCTTGTGTCTCACGTGCGAGAAAATTTTTAAGAGAAAGAGTCTGTAGGAAGAGAGAAAGCCAATCACTCCAAGTGCGAAAGATTTTGTGAAGGCCTAGGCGAAGATGAAAATCAGGGCGTGTAAGTGACGAAGAAATAGGAGCATAATAGTTATAAAAAAACCTATTCTTAGCTTCAAGAGCTGAATAAAGCATGTTAGTTTGCTTCAAAAAAGGATAAAGAAAGTTTTAGGCTTTTGAAATCGATGATGATTACCTACACCTCAATAAAAAAACAAATTTTTGTTTTTTCTAAAAGGAAGCATTTTCAGGGTTGCTACAACATTTAGGTTTTGAAGTTTGTCTTCTTTTAAAAAAGTTGTAGAAAATGATTTCAGAATGAATCAATTGAAATTGAAGTAAAATGCAGGTAATTAACTGAAAAAAAATGACTCAAAGCTCGTGATAAGAGAAAGAATAATTAAGGAAGTATACAATACGTTGTTCAATATATTTTTCAAGTCCTTGACTTTTTTCGATTTTCAAATTTCTGGTTTTGTAGCAGCCCTGTGTTTTTTAAATATAGAAAACAAATTTATTTCTGTAAAAAAGAAAACATTTTTTCTCCTTTTATGAAAACAATGTTCTTCTCCTTTTATAAAAAAATGTTCTCCTTTTATAAAAAAAATGTTCTTCTTCTTTTATAAAAAAAATGTTCTTCTCCTTTTATAAAAAACACAAATTTCTCCATTTGTAAAGAAACTAAAGTAAGAAAATTGATCAACACTAAAAAACAAGATAAATTAAACTGAAAATTCAAAAACTTCATGAACTTTCAGTGACGTAATGAAATAGCATCATTTTAGACAATTTCTTTACGATGTTTTTTTCTGAAATTTCCGGTCTCTGAAGAACTGGAAAGAATATTTACCCTTCTTAAAAATACATCTTTTTTAAATGTATCTTCCGTTAATTTAGCTTCATTCCTTTTAGAACACTTTCTTCTGCCCAAACTTCTCTTAAATTAGTATTTTCTATTCAAATTGTTTATTAATACTGTTTCTTTTATGACAACCTTTTCTAACTATACCCTTTATTACCTTTTTTACATCACTTCAATACCCTTTATACTTTTTCTTTTTTTACTTTTTTACCCTTTCTTAAATTTCTCTTCGATTCTAATACTTCTGTACACCTTTTATTCAAGCATTTAATTCAAACCTTTTATTTAAACCTTTTATTAAAACCTTTTATTTAAATCTTTTATTAAAACCTGTTATTTAAACCTGTTATTTAAACATTTTATTTAAACCTTTCATTTAAACCTTTTATTTAAACCTTTTTTTTAAACCTTTTATTTAAACCTTTATTGAAATTTCTTTTATTCCAAGATTTCCAGAACTTGTCAATATAAAACGAAACCAACTCGTAAGAGTTTTTATAAACTACGTCATTCTTCAGAGAGATTAAGAAAGAAAATTGTGAGTAAAGAAACCCTTTAGATTAAAAAACGCTTCCACTGTTACAGGGAAAGAAGATGAAGAAGAAATAAGAGAATGGACATGTCTTTCCGCGAAAGAGAACGTTAAAAATCTTATCAAACCTGGATCAAGTTTGAAATTCTCCTATTTATTAAAAAGCACTCTAGTGGCTTTTTAACGGTTCACTTACCTAATGTGACCACTGTCACCACTACTACTTTGTCTACTGTGCTGACTATGAGAATTCAAGGACCCATAGCCAGATCCTTTGCTCAGTTGACTCGTGTTACTGCTATTTCTTGAGTGGCCAGACTCTGCCTGAGTGTCCGTCGAAGCTTCTACAGGAAGAACTGAAGGAATTATCTCGCTTAGTGTCATCGGATCGTATATCTCCGTCCCACTTAATAATTCTGCAAATAATAATTACACATCAGTATGGAGAAAATCACAAATTAGACCAAAGTAGCAGCAAAATCGTTCGCTGTCTTGATGACTAAAATGCTGAGATGATGATAAATAAATAAACTCAACTTATTGACTAATCAACTAAACTGAATTGACTAAACTGAATTAACTAAACTGAATTGACTAAACTAATAAACTGAATTACAAACTAAAATTAATTACTTTTGATTCACTAACGATAAAACAAAACGAAAACAAGAAAAACAGACAAAAGTCTAAGAAACTAAGAAAAGAGAATTAAAAAGATAAAGGGAAAAGGATAATCAACTGGAGCGGAAATAAAATTAAAAAAGGGAAGACAAGTAAAAAGTTGAAAGGAGTAAAAAACGTAGAGGAAAACTGGAAAGAAACTTACTGGAAGGAAACTCAGTGGAAAGGATATTAATGGGATATAAGGTAGCAAAGGGTAAAGAGTAAAATATTAATGTAAAAATTGGAAGGAAATGGTGATTACAGAAGGAAGAGGGCGTGAGAAAATACAGGGGAGATAACTGGAAAGAAAAACAAAACAAAAAAAGAATAAAAAGATGACCTGAGGAGAAGAGTGCCGGCCTCTTCTTAGGAAGACTGCCGAATCCGCTGCTGGCACTGGCTATACTACCTGCTAAAGAACCAGTGGAAACGTAATCTTCCCGATTACTACATCTATCAGCCGAGCTGACTTCGTCAGCCGTCACTCCAGGAATTCCAGGAACACCAGGCACTGCCAATTGAGTTTGTTTTAACGACGGCGAAGGTCTGCAAAAAAAATATTAGATAAAATTTTACATCATTACATTTCTTGAAAATCGAGTAAGCAATTTAATTTAATCTTCGTACACACTCGTATCCAGCAGTTCTTTTTTTCGCTTTCAATTTCTATCCAAAAGGATTTGAGTACCGTTTTTTTAATACATCTTTTATGCCGATTTTTTTAGGGTGCTTTAAAATCTTTTATTATATTCACATATCTTTGGGAATTCTCTGAAATATATCTATTAGTAATCAAATTTTTTATCAAACGTATTTTAATGTACTCAAACCTCTTTTAGCATTTTCAAGCATTTTTTGGCATATTGAAACATTTTTTAGTATCTTCAAACATTTTTTAGTATATTCAAATATTTTTTAGTATAAGCAAATATTTTTTAGTATAATCAAATATTTTTTAGTATATGCAAATGTTTTAGAATATGCCCCCTAAAATCTTTTAGATCCTACTTTAAAACCTTTTAGAATATTTTTAAACATTTAAGAGTGTTTTGAAAGCTTTTGACATACGCTTACGTTTCTTATCCAGAATATTCTTTCAGAATCGACAGTTTTTGTGAATTTCAAATTCAATAAAAATATTCCAGTTTAAAATATCTCATCATTTTTTTTTTAGTTTTGAAGGATAGTTACTTTTTAAAAATATTTTATAATCATTTAATCATGGATTCTTGCTGAATACTTGGCATTGTTTCAGATTATTAAAAAATATTGAACAAATCTTCTATAAAATGTTAATAAAATGCTAAAATATTTTGTAATCTATAAAATACTCAGAAATCTTTCAGAATATTCGGGAACCTTCTAAAATATTCAAAAACCTTTTAGACAATTCGAAAACTTTCTAGATTATTTAAAAATCTTCTAGAATATTTAAGAATCTTCTAGACTATTTAAAAATCTTCTCGAATATTCAAAAATCTTCTAGACTATTCAAAAATCTTTTAGACTATTCAAGAATCTTTTAGACTATTCAAGAATATTATAGAATATTTTCTTTTGCGATTTTTTTGCCAACTGATTTTTCTTGGCTTTACTAAAGCATCAAAGATTTGTTGAAATCTTCAAAAGCTTGGGGAACAAAAAATCTTACACTTTAAAAAGAATGTCTCCGGAAACCATATTCATTTTGATAGAAACTCGCAGCATAGAGTTATCTTGACGATGTCTAGCATCGTAGCCTTCCAGAAGACACCTTCTTCGACAGAGACCAGCTCCAGCGAATTCGGCAAGATTTAAGTCGCAGAAACCTAGTTTTTGGTAGGACCTGCCTCCCTTCAATTCCTAAAAAAGAACAATTATTAGTATAAAAAAAA